>CAUYPK010063787.1:0-113083 GCA_963574355.1 Loris lydekkerianus | reverse complement strand
CAGAAGCAGCATAACAAAATCCAAACTTGGCAAAGAGCCACAGTATACAAAATAATGATAAGAGGCAAAGAGCCGAAATTCATTTTGGCCGGGAGCCGCATGCGGCTCTAGCCGCGTGTTCGCCACCCCTGCCTTAGAGAGTCGTGTTCAGCAGGTGTGGTGCTGGGAATTTGCATTTTAGTGGTTTAGGATATTTGAGTATTCATTTATGCCTTCTTACCAACCACAGTTCCATAAACACACACATCTCAATAACGTAATAACTGCACAAAGTCATATGCCCAGACACAACTGTACAGAAATGCCATCTAGCTATAGATTCAGGCTCAGTTCTACGTCCACTACGGCCACCCTGAGAGATCCCTGAAAGACTGTGCTGTGACTCAGTCCCTCTGCTTGTGCAATCAGGTATCCAGCCTTGATGACGTGTGTTTACAGACATCGGTGCACACAGAGACACATCTGCAGAAATACACCGTTCGTACACATAAACACGAATGCAAAGTCACACAGGCAGATACAAGACACACATGTACTCAAAGATAGACCCATGTATGCAAGCACCTACACGGACGCCCAGAGACACCTTCAGGGACACACCTGAAGACGTAACACATGCCAGAACGCTGACAAAAAGACACAAAGGTACATACTCATCCCTAAGAGAAGCACACACACACAGACACACACACACTCACTCAATTTCCTGGCTCAGCTCCACATGGAGAAGCTCTTGGAAAAGAAAAACAATGTGAGAGCCTGTGGGGGTGGAGGTGGAGGAGGGGGAGGCAGGAAACCCCAGTGCCAGCCAGCAGCCCCACCAGAGCTCGGCTGGGATCAGGGGCCTGGCCCCTGTCTGCTGCCCCTAAACTAGGAGTGTGGCAGGGCAGGGAAGGGGCCACCACCACATCTTCTCTGCCTCTGGGAGCTGCCAAGGCCTGGCACAGGGCTTGGCTGGGAGGGAACTGCTGACTCCTTCCAGGAATCCCAAGCCTGTCACGTGCAGAGGCAGGGCAGGCGCCACTCAGGCCCCTAACAGCTTCCAGGCACCCATGCTAAAGGTAGGGGTGAGGGCTCCAGACTCAGCTCCTGTTCTCCTTCCCAGTCACCTTGGCTGGACCCTTCCTGGGGGCTGGGAGAGGAGGAAGGGGAGCAATGGGAGAAGGGAGGCTCAGAAACAATCTTCCAGCAGGTCTAGGGTCCCTGAGTGTGTGTGTGTGTGCACGCCTGTGGGAAGGGGTGAGGGTGGAGATTCTCAGGCTGGTGCTCTGGAGAAGCCCCTCAGCCCACCAGAAATTTTGTCACCCACACAGACCCAAGGGCAGCCAGACCCTGCCTAGCAACGCATCCCTATCCTCACTCTACCAACATAACACAGCCTTGGGGACAGACGTTCACACATGGCCCTGGTAACAGACACATTCACCAAGAGACAGACACAACACAGAGACATGGCTCACAGCTGTGGAGATGGGCTCCAGCTGCCCCCTGCCTGCCACTCCCCACCAGGCTCAGTGCCTATTTCCCATGGGTGTATGTACACATATATGGCAGATGGCCACATGACTTCCCAGGGTATCATCCCTAGCCCCAAGGAGCAGCTCAGGGTAGGACTAGCCCCACCATGAGTCTCATGGAGGCTTACCCACCCCACCAGCCAGAGGGGTCAACTCTTGCTTTAAGCCTTTGGGTTTCTGTTCAGGCCTAATTCCAAATGCTGCCCTCCCAGCCTCCAAAATCCCAGCCCATCTTCAAGCTCAGATGCCACCACCTTCAGCAAACGCCTTGATCTCCACAGCCTGACCCCCCAGCTGGAGAGCATAGCCCTACAACCTCCCCAGAGCCAGATCTGGCCAGCTCCCCTCTCTCTTGTAGCTTGAGTTCTCTCTCACCCAGATGGGACTGCCACTCAGAGCTCCTAGGACAAACTCAGCACATATTGGTTGCTTTAAGCTGGCTGGTGGGTGGAGAGAAGGCTGAACTGTGACCCCACATTCCTTTAGCTGGGGATCAGAGCTGACTGGAACCCAAAGCTCCCAAATCCCAGTCCCACAGCTGTGCTCACTCCAGAACAGAAACAAGAATGTTTTGATCTGTTACTTACTGCAGGCTAGGCCCTCACCAGTCCTGCCCAGAGAAAGTGACCAGTGGTTCCTGCTACTTGTGGACTTATCTTTCCCTCATTCGTCAACAAACTCCTATACATCCTTCAAGACCCACCTCCAGTATTCCCTCCCATGGGAAGCCCTCCCCAACCTCTGTTCACAGTATGTTCTCCTAAAGGACTAGGCACCTCCTTGTTCTATAGCAGTGGTCACACTGTGAAGTCCACAAGGGCATCTTGGTCTCAGTTGCTATCAGTGAAGGGCCCAGCAGATGCATCATGGATAGCAGATGGGGCAGATGCTACTGTTAGGGATGCTCTGATGACCAGGGAGAGTTTGGGAAGGTTGAGCCATGATAAGGATCAGGAGTCAGTCTGTAGCCAGGCTCTGACATGGATAGGTATGGGAGTCTGTCTATGGACAGGGTCAGTCAGAGGTCATCTTGTGGTCAGATGATGGGTGCTGTTTCTTGCCTGAGGAAGCCTAAATGACCTACAGGGTGACAACCCTGCATTTTATCCTTAGCATGACTGGATGGGTCTGTCCAAATCCAGCAAGAGTAATGAGTAATGCTGAGGCCTGGATGGGGTCCAGCTGAAGGGATGAGGGGCCCAGTTGTAGCTCAACTTCACCCCCAGCTCAGAAACTTGTATGTCCTTCTACAACCTTTCAGGTGGGGATCTGGGGTGAGCCCAGGGCCACAGGCCTGGCTGTGGGCAGGGAGCAGAGCCCAGTGGGAAACCACAGAGGACAGCCTGATTGGATAAATGCAGGGCCCAAGGCTGGTCAGCCCACAGACTGTGGGCACCTGTCCCACTGACCTGCTGCCCAGGCTCCAGCCCCTGAATCTCCAGGAGAGCGCTGGAGGGAAGGGGAGACCAAGGGTTGGCCTCTAAGGCTGGGCCTGAACCCAGGGGAAGACACCCCCTGGCCTATTCTCAGGAACCTCCCTCTCAGACTGAGGAGACACAAAGATATTCTGAATCACTGTTTTGAACTCCTTTCTTTACAGATGAGCCAACTGAAGCTCAGAGGCAGCTACTTGTCCACACAGCTCACCAGCACTAAAGCCAGGGGGGGAGCTGGAAGTGCTGGGATTGGACGCAGCAAGTCCTGAGGCTTGACTACCTGAAGGGCACCTACAAGATGGGGTCTTCCGGCACCAGGCCAAGTAGGCAAGCACAGCTGGGATGGGAGACTTTTGGGGTCTTACCCCAGCTCCAGACCTCTCAGCAACTCCTTGAACGTTCACTCAGGTATAGCAGACTTCTCACCAGTCTCAGGTCTGCCACTGCCCTGCTGTGTGATATCTGCAAGTCCTTGCCCTCTCTGGGCCTCAGTTTCCCTACCTATAGAATGGGGACAGGCACCAAAAAGATTCCTGAAAGCTCTGTCCGATAGGTGGGCAGACCCTATGCCAACTTAAACCAACCCAAACCCCACAACAGCCCTATGAGAGCTGGGGTGAGATGGTGGATGATACTTAAAGTAGAAAAACTAAAGCCCCAGACCAGAGTCACCTCAGTCCTCACTTACTCGTTCCCTCCCAGGCTATCCAGCCCGGCGAGCCGCCCAGCTCCCCCTAGCGGCAAGCAGAGCCACCCACCCACTCAACACAAACCGGCCTGCGCCGGGCGGCTCCATTGGTAGGCGTCGCGGGTCCGGCGCTGGCACTGAGCTCTGATTGGCCAGCGCCACCGTCCATCACGCACTCGCCATGGTGACCACGTTGGGTCCCCCGGGAGAGTTCCAAATTCCGCCCCCGCCCGCTGCCCCCCTCCTGTGCGGCCCCGGCCCGCATTCCGAAGGCGTCTCCCCCCGCCCGCCAACTCTTCGCGGCCCCTCCTCACCCAAGGCCTGGGGCCCCAGGAGGTGGGGGAGGCCAGGGAGGGGGTCGCAAAGTTTTGCTCTGAGTTTGGGGGTTGCTGCGGGCGCCCTACTGCTCCTTGCTTCTCCAGCACGCCCCCAACTTAACCCCTTTCTTCCCGCGGAAGGTTCTCGGCCCGCAGCAGAGTTCCTGTGGTAGTTTTCTGCCCCCCTCACTACCGCCCCCGCTCACCTCGGGCCGAGATCCGCGGGCTCCGGACGTCCGACCCTCCGCGGCAGGGTGGAGCGGGCAACCCGCTGGCTGCGGCCGCCGCCGGAGGGCCGCGGAGTCTCCTCCCTCCCGGGGGGGAGGGAAAAGAGTGGGGGCGGCGGGGCCCCCTGGGCGAGCGCAGGCTGCGGTCCTGCGGTGACCCCAGCAGGCCGAGTTGCTGGAGTCGGGGGCACCAGCCTAATCCGGGCGACGGCGCAGGCCAGACCGGTGGGCTCTACTGGAGAGCGGGCCGGACCCAGACGGAGGCCCCACCTCCGTGCGGGGACGGAAGGCAGGGTCCAGGGCCCCGTAGGGGCTCGGCTTTCCCGCTTCAGGTTTCCTGAGCGCCAACGATGTATTAGGCGCCACGGCAGAAGTGGGCCCCGCGGGCCCAGGCTCAGCACGTGGAGCGTGCTTACCAAGTCTTCACTTTTGTTACCTGCACCCTTCCTGGTGCTAGGTCTGTCACCCATGAAACCAACAAACCTTTTGTATAACAGAAGGGCTCACAAAGAGATTTCACACCTGTTAAGAAGGTGAGAGGTTGGGGGACCTAGCGCTGGCAGCAGAGACACTTTTTCTCCCCCCTCCCCCATCGCGTAACATCCCCCTATTACGCGAAGGTCATTACTGTAACATGCCTTGTGCTTAGGCTTCCTCTTTCTTGGGAGTAGGGTGTCTGAGGTCTCTGCGGGGAAGAGGGGCCTCTTATCACCACATCCTGTACCTGGGAAAGATATCTGAGGTCAATCGACTTTAAAAGAGGACCAAAAATAAGCAAAGCTTGAGGGAACCCTGTTGAATTCGATTTTACATAGAAAAAGAAACTAAAAGTGATAAAGATAATTTAGTTTTACCCCATGATTAGTAATGTTTAGATTGTGATTGAAACCATGCCTTAGAGTGAAGGAAGAATGAATCAAATGTACTTGAAGATTTCTTTTTCTCCTGACAAAGTTGAGTAGTAGCATCCTTTCCTTCTGAATCATCTTTTTTTTGCAAATATTTTGCAAACCTGAGGGTCATTCTGAATCCTTTGATAGTTTCCTTGCAGATATTTCCTAGCTCTGTGGTTAGCTGTGGCTCCATTCGCCCTTCCCCCATTGCTTCCAGCAACTTCATGAAATCCCACACTTATTGCAAGATTCATGGTTTTGCTTGTGGATTGATTTGCCCTGTGCAGTTGAACGTTGACAGCATCTGATAAGCAGCTAGAGACAGATTTTGGTGGGGATGTGTGGGGGTTTGAGTACTTAGGACAAGGACAGCCCCATTTTAAAGCTGGGAAAGTGAAGGCTGAAAGGGGCTCTTAATTCAGTCTTAAACATGGCCCACAGCCAGTGAGTGACAACTTTGGGAGGCCAGAGCTCGTGGCCAGAGTTTTGGGAGGTGGGGATAGGGCTGGAGAAGGTCATGGAGACTGAGTTGATAGTCTACCTACACTGCAACTATGACCTCATCCCAATTGGGCCCTTTCTCCTAAAGGAGGAAGGGATAAATACTTTGGTGGGGGGGTGTTTCTTGCAGAGGAGGGAGCCACCTGCTCATTGAACCAAGATGGTTGCTGGCCATGGGCTAGGTATTTTGTTTTCAGAGGTGGGTCCTCACTCTGTCACTCAGGCTGGAGTGCAGTGGTCAGATCATAACTCCCTGTAACTCTGGGCTCATGTGATCCTTTCTGCCTCCCGAAGTGCTGGGATTTTAGGTATGAGCCACTGTGCCCAGCCTGGACTGGATGTTATTACCACTATTCATAGTGAGGAAAACGAAGATCAAAAGTGAGGTGACTGGCCTAGGGTCACACTGGGAGGTCTCAGACCCAAGATCTACCCCTCAATTTTACCTCTCTCACCTCTGTTCCTGAAAGGATGACTTCCAGGAACCTCTCTGAATACCGTGCACTTCTGGTGTCAGCCTCTCCGGTGGCTGCCGCCAAGTTTCTCTCCGACTCAGGACATGGAATTTATGGCTGAGATTTGTGTCAGTATTTCCCACACGTTAGCAGTTCCCTCTCCTGTACCACTGCTGCCACTGTTTGCCACTAACTTGCAGCACTTGTGCCCTGATTGACTTAGCATTTTTCTTAAAACCATTTCACTTCTTAGGACATAAGCGTATTTTCAGGGACTATTTCATGTTACTAAGATAAACAGAAAAATCTATCACTTGCCACAGATAATAAAAAGTAGTATACAAACAAAAAATGTTTTTAAAATCTACCTGGAAAAGAGGGGCATATTTTGTATACCCCGGTTCGTGGTAGCATTATTCACCATAGCCCAAAGGTGGAAATAGCCCAAGTCTCTTTATCACAGTGGTTCTCAACCTTCCTAATGCTGCGACCTTTAATACAGTTCCTCATGTTGTGGTGACCCCCCAACCATAAAATTATTTTCATTGCTACTTCATGACTAATTTTGCTACTGTTACGAATCGTAATGTAAGTATCTGATACGCAGGAGACTCCTAAAGGGGTTGCGACCCACTGGTTGAGAACCACTGCACTGGTGAGCAGATACACAAAATATTGTATATACATGTAGTAGACTATTCAACCTTAAAAAGGAAGGAAATGTGGGTACGTAGTACATCATGGATGAACCTTGAAGACATCAAGCTGAATGAAATAAGCAGTCACAAAAGGACAAATACTACATATGATTTTACTTAGAGGAGGCATCTGAAGTCATCAAATTCATAGAACCAGGCTGTGTTTGCCAGGGGCTAGTGGGAGGAGAAGATGGAGAGTTTTGTTTAATGAGTATGGAGTTTCACTTTGAAAAGATGGAAAAGATTTTGGAGAGAGATGGTGGTGATATTTCACAATAATGTGAATGTGCTTAATTCTACTGAACTGTACATTTTAAAATGGTGAATTTATCATATATATTTTACCATAATAAATTAAAAATCATCTTGTTTTTCATGTCTGATAAAAGATTGAAAATGGGAAAAAAGGGAGAGGGGACATAAGTCAGTGTTAGGGAGGGGTTAAAACAATTTAGACCTAAACTGAAGCTTCTGCTGGACATAAGGTGGAGAAAGACTTAGAAAGTGATATTTAGGCAGGGCATGGTGGCTCATGCCTATAATCCTAGTACTCTGGGAAGCTGAGGCAGGAGGACTTGAGCTCAGGAATTCAAGACCAGCCTGAGTAAGAGCAAGACCCTGTCTCTACTACAAATAGAAAAATTAGCCTGGTGCTGTGGTGGGCATCTGTAGTCCCAGCTACTTGAGAGACAGGCAGGAGAATCAGTTGGACCCAGGAGTGTGAGGTTGCTGTGAGCTATAACACAACAGCATTCTAGCCTGGGCAACAGAGTGAGACTGTCCAAAAAAAAAAAAAAAAAAAAGGAAGGAAAGGAAAGAAATATTTTTTCATGATGTGACCCAGTTTATCTAAATTTGGGGTCCCATTTACCAGGGTGCCCCTACCTGGGAGACACTTCACTCTGCATGATGTATAGCCCTCCTCCCTGCCTGGGATCTGGGTTGCATGGGGTTAGACCACGAAGGCAATAGGAAGCCAGCTCTGGCATCTGAGCAGGAGAGTGTCTTGGCAGTGGTTCCAGGACCCAGAGTTCAGGGCTGGATAACTGGAACCCCCATCTGAGGTAGGGCATGGTGGGGCTGCTACGGATTCAGGCTGAAAAACAGAAGGACTGAAGGAAGCACAGGGTCTCCTGTGTCCAGAGAGCAGCCTCTTGGGCTCCAATACAGTATGAGGAAGGAGGTAGCTAGCGTTGCAATCTTAGAGGTGGCTGGAATGCCTCAAAAAGGAAGGACCTGGAGGTTAAAGTCTGGGTCATGGCCAAAGAAATTGAAAGTGCAGAGAAGGACAAGTCACCCAGTGGGAGTGTGGCCAAGGAGTCAAGACATAGGTCCCTGGAAAGCCTTCTCACTGCAGTTGGGGTGGGGGGCTGGCTGCCCTCCAAGGAACAATTTCCCTCCCTCTTCCCCCAGAGGCCACTCGTGCTACACGTGGGCTGTGCTTGGGCTGATGCTGGAAAGGCCCTAGGTAAGGACAGAGAGGAGGGAACGTGTCTGGTTTTCCCTTTTGTTGTATCTCCATCTTACCCTCTGTAGAAGAAAAGCACATTCTTGAGTCACTATTTCTCCAGGGAATCTGGATGGAGTCCAGGCAAGAGAGGATGTCCCGTTTTCTAACACACACACAAATGCACAGATACACAGAGTCACTATGGAGGTATGACGGGCTCATCCAAACCCCTGGCTCAAGGAGGAGCTGGCCAGCTTTCCAGCCCTACTGTTCTGGCCATGTTTTCTGAGCTCTGCTGCTCTGGTCCACTCCAGACTTCAGACTCCCCATCTGTGAAACGTGACAGCTTTATAGAGCACTTCCAGTGACTTTGCCAGCCTTTGGTAAGTACCCCCACGAGGTGGTACTGTCATTATCTCCATTTCACAAAAGAGAAATAGGTCTAAGAGTGCCCCAGGTGACTCACTTGCCCCAAGTTACCCAGCCAGTAAATGTTGGGCTTGGGTCTTGAACCCAGGCAGTCTGACCCAGCCCTTGCCTGAAGTCCTTGCCATCATCAATCCCAATGGTCATCAGGTGATGTGGGGATCATTCTCTGTTTTCTATGGCTGGGGAAACTAAAGCTCAGAGAGGCAACATATCTCACCAAAGGTGCAGAGTTGAAGTGGGTCTTGAACCATACATGATGCCACTTTGCCTGGGCCTCAAGCACTGCCATAGAAGTGTGGCTATCCCAAGAAGCGCTGTAAGGCTTGGGGAGGTGAGATCAAGGGGTGACATGGGCATGGCCATCAGCTCAGGAAGCAAAGAGGCTGCTGGCAAAAGAAGAAGCGAAGTGAGATCAGGTGTGGTGGCTCAGGCCTGTAATCCCAGCACTCTGGGAGGCCAAGCCTGGCGGATAGCCTGAGCTCATGAGTTTGACACCGGTCTGAGCTAGAGCGAGACCCTTCTCTAAAAAATAGCCAGGGCATTGTGGTGGGCACCTCTAGTCCCAGCTACTTGGGAGGCTGAGGCAAGAGGATTGCTTGAGCCCAAGAATTTAAGGTTGCTGTGAGCTGATGCCACAGCACTCTACTGAGGGCAACAAAATGAGACTCTGTCTCAAAAAAAAAAAAAAAAAAAGAAGTGAAGTGAAAGCGCGGTGTGGGATTGGGGAAAAGGGAGCAGAGAGAAGTCAAGTGGCATGTGGGTGTGAGATGAAGAGAGGGCTGCCTGCAGCTGCCCCACCTCACTTCTTCCTGCAGAAGCAGCAAGACCTCAGCCGAGGCAGGAGCCGAGACTGCAGCGGCAGCTTCACAGGTCAGCCCGTCTGGGCCTCTCCTCCCTGTTTCCCTGCCTCTCAGCTCTCTGTTCTTATCCCAGTGGTCACTGGGCATGTCCTGTCCAGATGGGCACAGGCCTGGTGACATCCCAGGAGCAACAAGCTGGGAACCCTCATTCCCTTCTGGCTGGCCACTCCAAATCTGGGGAAATGTAGACAGCTATGTTTTTGGAAGAGGAGGCAATTTAAATTAAGGAGTGTTAGGCACTGGGTTCAAAAATTAGACCCCCTCTGTGGCCTGGGGCAAGTTACTGAACCTTTCTTTTCAGGACCTTAGTTTCCTCATCTGTAAAATGGGCCTAGTTCAGTAACCTGCACCTTGGGTGACAGTCAGATACTTAATCCGGGGCCTGGCACAGAGTTTGTGCTTGGCAAACTGAAGCAGTTGCATTTTCTCTCAGAGTAACTTGGAATGGAGCCTGGGGTCAGCATGTCTCAGGGAAATGGCCCTGGCTTTGGGTTGGTCGCAGACTCCCCATTGGGCTTTGACATGGCCTCTTGTTCTTCACCTTCAAATGGGGCTAATAACAACATCTCTTAGGGTTTTTTTTTCCTCAGAGATCAGAGATTCATTCCTTACCCAGGCTTCAGGGAAACCAGGAGTGGGGCTCCAGACTGTGGCTGGCAGACGTAGCTCTCTGGTGGATATAGGTGGGGCCATGTGCAGAAGCAGGGCTGGCTGAGCAGGCCTGGTGCTGCTGGGGAAGGGGGATTTCAGGGGTACATGGTCAGCTCAAGGTAGGAAGTAAGGGGTTCTAAAGCCCCACTCAGATATATTCCTGACTGAGGACTTTGGTCAGAGCCGTAGACCATGGTCCTGGTTCCCAGGAGTGTGGGTCAGGGAAATATGTACTTGTCTAAGTCTCTTTCCCTTGGCCTCATTTTATAGATGAGAAACCTGAGGCACACAGAGGTCAAGTTCCTTACCTAATGTCATACAGTCCAGGCACCAAATACTGGAGCTGGTTATCAAATTCCCATCATCCAAAGGCTCTGTCCTGTGTTCTGCGTGTCTCTTCATCTCTCTATTAGCCTAAAGAAGACCTTACTTGTCCAAATAGCAGCTCAGCTACTCAACCATCTCTGCAAGGCTGCCTTGTGCAGGGGGTGGAGCCCTGGACTTAGAATCTGAGTTGGAGCCCCCGCTTGATCACTCGCCTGCGGTAGACCCCCAAGCAAATTTCTCTTCTGTAGTATTCGGTTTCCCTGTGGTCAGTTGGAACTGTCTTGGTTGTCAGATAAGGGATTTCTGTTACCCAGGGGGCCCCCATAACCAATTGCAGGGTAGGGAATGAAATCACTGAGGGTGTGCAGTGTTGGTGTGTGGTGACTTTGCTGAAGGGTGGGTAGGGGGATGCTGGAGGTTGCAAGCAGATGTAAAGATCATGATTTCCTCCTGGGAAAGGTGGTGGAAACCACAGCTTCTATCAGAGGTATTTGGGGGGAGGTGTCACTTCTGCTTTGTTCTTGATTTCTCCAGTTGTGTGATGTGTGCTTGGTGTCTGCCTGCCAGCAACATGGCTAGGTGTCTGAGGACTTGGCCTTAGGGTCAGATACTGAAAGTCAAATCCGTCTGTTTGTCTAGGTCTGTGAAGGGCTGGACACACTGGCCTGAGGTCCTGTCTGCACTATCAGGTCGTTCACTTTGGGGCCCCAGTTTTCTCACCTAAAATATTTCAAATTTTTTCATTCAGCCTCTTCCTTTGCTTCAACCATTTCCCTAGTTTCTTCTCTGAGGTTCTGAGAAAGTAGGTGACTTACCCAAAGTAACATAGCCAAATAAATAAGAATCCAGCACTCTGTGACTCCAGAGTCTCTCTTTCTCTATTAAAATAAACATATGTATTAGGAAATAGTGTTAAGAAAAACGAATGACCATCTGGGGAAAATAATGAAATTGGTTCTCTATATTCTGTACTCCAGGACCAATGCTCACGGTCTGGAGATTCCAAAGTGAAAAAAGAAACCATAAAGAGTGTTAGAACATTGTATGTCACGAGTCGTAAATTTTAAAAAAGTATTAGAAGAAACATAGGAGAAGTCTTTCATAATATTGGAGTAAAGAAGGCTTTTCTATCAACAATGCAAAATCCAGAAGCCAAAAGATAAGATACTGATAAATTTTATTACATAAAATTGTTGAAAAAGCTAATTCTACATGAGCAATAAAAGGCCGTATGTAATTTGTAACTCATGTAATAGAACTGATTTTCCTATTATATAAAGTTTCTGGAAATTGATAAGGAAAAGTCTAAGCCAATATAAAAGTGGGCAAATGGTGATCTTTCCCATGTGGGAAATAACATAAAACAGCTATATTGTGTGTAGCTATAGCTGTTTTTGTAAATGACTAGAGCCACATGTGGCATTAACAGGGGACTGGTTAACCCCACAACAATAGAATATGCAATTGAAAAAGTGGAAGCTTTCCAAGGTGTATTTTCAAGTGAAAAAGCAAAGTGTAGAATGGTATATAGCATATGTTACTTTCCATATCAACTGAGAAAAATTTTTGTTTGCTTATGAAGAAAGTCCAGAAAATATACAACACACCAGTAAGGTTGGTATCCTGGGAATGACTGGAAAGTGAGTGACTGAGTGACACAGTTTATACCTTTTTGTACCTATTTATTGTAAAGATGAAAATTTCTGAACTATCCAAAGAGTAAATAAAAATTGAAAAACGTAGGCTGGGCGTGGTGGCTCACGCCTGTAATTCCAGCACTCTGGGAGGCTAAGTTGGGTGGATTGCCTGAGCTCATGAGTTCGAGATCAGCTGGAGCAAGAGCGAGAACTCAGCTCTAAAAACAAAATAGCCAGGCATTGTGGCAGGTGCCTGTAGTCCCAGCTATTATATTTGGGAGGCTGAGGCAAGAGAATTGCTTGAGCCCAAGAGTTTGAGGTTGCTATGAGCTATGACGCCATGGCACTCTACCCAAGGTGACAAAGTGAGACTATCTTCAAAAAAAAAAAAAAATTGAAAAATGTATAGCTATAACATATGGGGAAATACTAGAAAATAGAGACAGGCAAAACAGGTAGGCTCATAATCTCACCACCCAGAAGTGACAACTGCCTATACCCACATGTGCATCTTCTAGATTTTGCATATATTAAAAATACGATTTTTTGCAAGGATGGGATGACATTGTTTTACAACATGATTTTTGTCTTTCATAAGCAAATGTTGCTATTATTTTTTTCCACATTAATAAATAGTAATTTGGAGCATTTAAAAGAATCCTAGGCCTTAAAAAATGTTGTTTTCCTTTGTGAAGGTAGCATATGTTTGTCATAGAAAATTTAAACAATATAGAAAATATATAGAAGTAACGAAAAACCCTCCTTTCAAAAAAAAATTAACATTTTAGTGACCTTTCTTTTAGGTAAACTGATGTGCTAAAAATATGCATACAAACATATTTTCTATCAACGTGATTATATTATGTATGTTTGTTTGTTTGTTTCTTTCTTTCTTTCTTTTCTTTCTTTCTTTCTTTTTTTTTTTTTTTTGAGCTCAGGAAATCCACCTGCCTCGGCCTCCCAGAGTGCTAGGATTACAGGTGTGAGCCACTGCACCTGGCCTTATGTGTGTTTTTTTCAACCAGCTCTTTCTACTCAATGATGTACTCTGCTCCTTTTTTACATGGCTACATAAATTTTTTTTTTAGACAGAGTCTCACTTTGTTAACCTTGGTAGAGTGCTGTGGCATCATCGCTCACAGCAACCTCAAACTCTTGGGCTCAAGCAATCCTCTTGCTTCAGCCTCCTAAGTAGCTGGGACTACCGGCACCTGCCACAATGCCCAGCTATTTTTCAAAGACCGGATCTCACTCTTGCCCAGGCTGGTCTTGAACTCATGAGCTCAAGTAATCGGCTGCCTCGGCCTTCCAGAATGCTGGCATTATAGACATGAGCCACTGCACCTGGCCTTATCAACATAATTTTTAGCAGTGGAATGGCAATCCATTGTACTGTATTTTTTAACTTTTTGAATTTTGAAAAACTTCCCAGAAGATTGCAGAAAAATAGTACAGAAAGGTTCCATGTACCCTTCACTCAATATTCTCCATAGTAACATCTCATACACCTATAGTGCAATATCAAAACCAATTAGCTTTGGTACAATACACAGACCTTGTTAGATTTCACCTGTTTTACGTGCACTCATTTATGTGTGCAGTTTGTATGGTGAGTCCATTTTACCTTTATAAGAAACTGTCAATCTGTTTTCTATGCAATTTTATCCTAGGTGTAGGTTCCTGTAAACACCACCATAATCAAGACACAAAACTGTTCCATTGCCACAAGGATCCCTTGTACTAGCTTTAAAAAGACACGTACTCTCCCTCCCTAAACCTTTCCAACCACTAATTTGTTCATCTCTTTAATTTTGTCACTTGAAGAAAGTTATATAAATTGAATCATACAGCATATAACATTTTGAGATTGGCTTTTTTTCCTCCCTTAGGATAATGACCTTCAGATCCAGATTGTGTGTATCATCATTTTGTAGGAAATTTATTTTTGTGTTGCTGAGTGCATTTCATAGTATGGATGTATGACCGTCTTACCATTCACTCCTGAAGGGCTGATGAGGTTCCCAGTTAGGCACTATTATGAACCAAGCTGCTGTGAATGTTTCTATATAGATTTTTGTGTGATCATGAGGTTTTATTTCTCTGAAATAAAAGTCCGAGAGTACAATTATTTGATCATACGGTGGGTATGTTTACTTTTATAAGAAACTGACAAACTGTTTTCCAGAGTGGCATTGAACTGTAAATTATTTTCTTCCTCTGTTGATAGACATCTATATAGGTTTGAATTTTTCTTTATTAACTTTTCCTGTTCCGCTCCGACGTTGGAAAACGTCAGACACATTTTTTGTTGATGTTATTGTATTTGCTGCACTGTGGGAGTCTGTCTGATGAATTTCCTCATGCAGTAGGGACTCAGGCCAACAGCGCAGGTTGTACTCTTTCTGTTTCTAGGCAGGCCGTGTGTTTTGATATGAACAGGTGATTTTGTGTTGCATTCACCGGTTGTGCTTATAGGAAAATGGCCTGCCCAAAATAAATAAGAGCTGAGGAGTGTGCAGGTGGCAGACAATTAGATCATTTCCACAGGATAAAAAATTTATAAAAATGAATTTCCTGGGTCAAAGGATATTCAGAACAGAATGTTCAAATGTATCCCTTGGAGATTACGCTCTTGACTTTGACAGAGTGGAGAAATGTACCTGTCTTTATATACCTTTACTAGGTGCTATCATATTTCAGAACTTTGCAAACCCAAGGGTGGAAAAATTAAAGCTCATACTCTCACCTACTTCCCTCTGCCACTACCATCAAACAGGTGTTTTTCATTTTGTGGTTCTCCCTTGTTGAAGCTTTGTGGATTTGTGTGTGTGTTTTGTGTGTGACTTTCTTTCCCACAGGAGGAGGAAGATTAACTCTCTTGCTTTCCCTTTCTCTTTTTGTTTCCTCCTCTCCATCCTCTCAATATGTTTTTTGGTTTGATTTTCTAGAGTCTGATTTATAGAAGCATACACGCAATAAAATTCACCGTTTTGGAGAGTAGTTGATGGATTTTGACAGGTGTGTACAGTCACATACATACATGTATATAACAGTCAACATATAGAACATTTCTACTGAAAAGCCAGTATCTTTTGCCCACTCCCTAACAACAATTGATCTGTTCTCTGATCCTACAGTTTTGACATTTTTTTTGGAAACAGAGTTTTGCTCTGCTGCCAAGGCTAGAGTGTTGTAGCATCGGCCTAACTCACAGCAACCTCAAACTCTTGGGTTCAAGTGACCCTTCTGCCTTAGCCGCATGAGTAGCCAGGCATGGTTTACAAGATAACATACTCAATTTTCCACAATTGACTTCAAATAATGTCACAACACTTAAAATGTAGCATAAAAACTTACCACTGAATACTTCCATTTCCCTTCTTCCTGCTGTTTGTGTTATTTTTGTGTTACGTTTTTACTTCAACAGGAATTATGATACACAAAACATTGTTACTATTTTTACATTAGATAGACATTAATTATGGGCAGTGCCTGTGGCTCAAAGGAGTAGGGCGTCGGCTTCAAATGCCAGAGGTGGCAGGTTCAAACCCAGCCCTGGCCAAAAACTGCAAACAAAACAAAACAAAAAAACCCTAAAGAAACTTATTTTTATATTTGGCATATTTTTATACATTCCAATATTCTCCATTTTTTGTGTGTGTAATTCTAAATTTCTATCTGGTATAAAAATTTTCCTTCTGCCCTAAAAACTTCCTCTAATATTTCTTTCACCGCAGATCTGAATGAATGCTCTAACTCCTTGCTTCTCTGAAGAAGTCCTTATTCTGCATCATTGTAGCTCACTGCAACCTCAATCTCAAGTGGTCCTCCCTCCTTGGCCTCCCAAAGTTCTAGGATGATAGGCATGAGTCACTGTCTTTGTTTTTGAAAGATATTTTTATTGGTCATGGAGTTCTAGGGAAATAGCCTAGGAATTCCAAGGCTATTTCTACTCCTGCACCACCCTCATCCCTTGGCAGGTCCTTCAAGCCTGTGTCACCAGGGGGCCTCTCTTAGATCCTGCTCCACCCCCAGTCATTCTCATGAGCACTGTGGGAAGAAGCTGCCTGGTAGGCTTGGGCCCCCCTTGTGTCTGGCGTCCTCAGGGATTCTAAACTGATGCTCTAGCTCATGTTCAGCTGTTAAGAATTCATGAAAACACCAGTTATTTTCTTATTACTTATTTTTGTGGCAACTGTTTATTCCTCCATGCTGTATCAAGGGTGAAATATATCATGTGTTTCTTCTGTCAAAGGTAATTATCTTCCAATTGCCATTAAAAATGAGCTCACTTGGTTACCTTGTGACTCAGCTCTCCCATGGACTCAAAAAATTGATTTTGTACGTTATTTGGCTTTTTCCATTGTCATGAAGGGAGTGATGGTCTCTTGTGGCTCTCTACATTTTAAGCAGAAGTCAAAATCATTTTAATATGGTTTTTATGCAATTAGAAAGATAAATCTCCTCTTTAATGTTTCTATTATGACTACATAAATTTTATTCCATTTTAAGTCAAGTAGTGCAGGAAGATTACATTTTCTTTCTTATACAACTTGGTTACCTCGAAGTTAATTGCTTATTTTTATTTGGAAACTTTTCATAGGACATCATTGAAAACACTTTTTCCACATGCTTGCACCTCTCAGATAGCCTATGAGCGCTGTCTGGAAAGTATCCAGCCATGTAATATAAGAAATAGAGACATATGTGGCTGGATACTTTCCAGACAGCCCTCATATATATTCTCTTTTTCCTCCTTCTTCTTTATTTTTTCTTGAGACAGAATCTCTTTATGTCGCACTCAGTAGGGTGCTGTGGCGTTACAGCTCACAGCAACCTCAAACTCTCGGGCTTAAGTGATTCTCTTGCCTCAGCCTCCCAAGTAGCTGGGACTACAGGCGCCCACCACAATGCCTGGCTATTTTTTTGTTGCAGTTTGGCTGGGGCCGGCACCCTACTCACTGAGCCACAGGCGCCGCCCAACAATCCTGCTTTTAGCGTCATCCTTCATTCCTACTTCAGAGGTTCCTGATGCCTACAGTTCTCAGGTGCTTTCAAGGCTGTGTGGCTTTTCCTTGCCCCCACCCTCCATCCTCTCAACTCCACGTCTCTTTCCCCTGCAGGCACTTGGCTTCAACTGTGTATGGTCTGGGAAATTTCTTACCACATGGCCCCCTGATTTGCAGCTTCGTGCGGCTATCTCCCATCTCTGCAGTCTTCTTCTCCATTGTTCTCTTTGTGACTTGGAGCCTATTTTATTCATTCATTCCTATTTTAGTGGGGCTTCAGGGGGCAGATGTAAATTTGCTATATTTAAGCAGAAGTTTATTCATTTTGAAACCGAGAAAAGTGAGGGCAGAGAGAGACAGAGCCTTAACCAAAGCTCCCAGGCAACTTCCCCCTAGGTAAGGTCAGGACCCCGGGGGAGACCCCACAGAGACCATTTTGGGGAGGAGAGGGGCATCTCAGGCGGAGCTGCTAATGGCAGCCATTATTCCATGGTCAAGGATTCGGGAGTCGCAGAGACCTGGCTTCAGGCAGCTTTAAGCGAAGCAAAATCCTTTGCCCTCTAAGTCTCAATTTCTTCATCTGTGAAAGGCAGAAGTGGTAAGGATGAAATAAGAGGCTATGTGTCCTGGCCCAGGGACACATGAGATGCCTCGAAGTTAGAGGTCTCTCTTTTACCATCAAGATGATGGCACGTACCTTTTCCAGGGCAGGAGCCAATTCTTGGAGGAGACTTGGGCATAGGGCATGGATTGCCGGGGTGCCCTTTTCCTGTGCCTGTGCCTTCTGACTTTTCAGAACCTGATGGCAGGTAAGCAGGCTCCCTCCACTGCAGTAGGGGCACCTAGTCCAGGCCCACAGCTGTGATGTGAAAGGTGGAGGCTTCAAACCAAGGGAGATTGAAGGGGAGACACTGGGGCTTCCTGGGGCAGCAGGAACTGCTCGTGAACTAGGCCTCTCACGCTGGGAATGGAAGGCCCAGAGACCATGGGGCCAGGAGACAGCTGAAGGGGAAGTGTGATTCTTGCTCTCACAGAGACATCGCAAGAACTTCTGCATTGGATGAAGAAAATGGAGGGGCACAGGGGCCGCAGAATGCCTTCTCTTGCTCAGTGAGTTGGGTGACTTCCTCTCCTGCTTAGAGTCAGCTGTGCCTCCCACCTCAAGCCTCCACCCTGGTCCAGGGTTAGGCTGGTGAAGACTCCTAAGTGTTCATTTTTCAGCACATGTTTATTGAGTACCTACTGTGTACCTGGCCCCAGGCCCTAGCAGTGCAGGCTAGACATGTCACTACCCTCATGGAGGTTTAGTTTAGGGTGGGAGCCCTTAATCATGGACGGCATGAAATCAGGTGCAGGATTATGGGTCTCCATGCATTTTTATGTGAAGGGGCTCTGAGACTCTGGCTGGGCTCTGCAGGGTCTGTGACCCAAAGTCCAAGCAACCCTGGGTGAGAAGCCAGTGCTGATGACTGGTCAGGGCTAAGAACTGCAACTGGGAGGCACAGGGATGCTCATTTGAGGTGGGCACAGTCATGGATAGCTTCCTGGAGGAGGTGACTACAAACTAGGACCCATAGAGGAGTTAATCAGAAGGGGGTGGTTGGAGTGGGATGGGGAGGTAAGAGTGTGCTGGGGACACTGTGAGTGCCAAGGTCTGGATCTGGGAGTGACAGGGGTATGGGATGGACAGGCCCCGCCTTCCCAGGCTGCCCCAGCCCCCTGTCCTGGCTCTCCCCTCCTTGGCCATCTTCCCTCCGGCCCGCAGGCAAGTCCACACGCTGGAGCAGATGCTGCTGAACGTCAACTTCCTGGGCTACAACCTGACCTTGCAGACAAGCACCATCCAGTCTCTGGCCTTCAATGTGGGCTGTGACTTTGCAGGTCTCGCACTGAGCAGTGACACTCTGAAGCCAGTCCCTCAGGTTAGAGGTGGTGGAGTCAGGGGTAAGAGGCCACTGCTTCCATCCTAGAAGCCCTCAGGGGCTTAAGGTCTGGACTGTCCTCAGGCTCCACTGCCCTCTCCCATGCCTCCAGTCTTGGATCTGTCCTAACTAGCTGTGAGTTGCCTCCTCTAGAATGGGGCTGATGTTCCTTGTGTGAATAGCAGAAAAGAAGGGGCTTTGTGGCCCCAAAAGGGCACTGTCTTTTCCCTCCTTTGGCTGGAGGTGAGTTGCTGGGGGAAGCAGCAGTGAGTGATCCCAGGGAATCCTGACTTCTTTTAAGACCCTGGTGTGACCCTACTAGATACCAGGCTAGAGCTGGGTGCTGAGAAGGTTTCAACCGCAGGGCCCCAGCTTGGTTGGGTAAATATCTCAAATTCCTGACTGGAGTGGATGGAGGGAAGGTCCAGGACCTGGGGAGCCTGGGAGGAGAGGGTTCTGCAGGTGGCAGCTTGGAGGAAGGAAATGACCAGGGTAAGGCGCAAAGGTTTTATGGGGAGTTGGGGGCAGTGAAGGCATTGGGGTCAGTCTACAGGTCTTACACACCAGGCTCAGCCTGTCCGTGGACCTTGGCAGGCCAGGGACCAACACGCCATGCAGTTCCCCGCTGAGCTGACCCAAGACGCCTGTAGGGCTCAACCTGGGAATCTGCGGCTCATCTGCATCTACTTCTTCACAGCGTCCTTTTTCAAGGTCAGTGCCAAGGATGGGGGGGCCACTGGCTCCTTCTTGAGGGCACTTTAGGCCTCATCCATGCCACTCCTGGCCTCTGGGTGGGGCCCAGCATCAAGTGGGACTAGCCCACTACATAACCTGAGCTAGCCATTGTGCCCCCCTGGGCCTCAGTTTCCCTATGGCTTTAGCAGAATGGTAGAAAGGTATGATTGCAATCTGCAGATGAAACCTAACAAACCTACTATGTGCTTGTCCCTAGGCAGGAGACAGACAAGAAGACACAAGGTCCCTGCTCTATCAACCCTTAAACCAGGACCTTAGAGATTTAGAGTTAGTGCAAGGTTGATTACAGCAATAGAGGTACAGAGCAAGAGATGAGTCAGGGTGGGGTTGGGGCTGTCCCCAGGGGGCAGAAGAGGAGAAGGTGCCTTTGAATCTTGGCTCTGACAGCGAGTTAGGATAGTGGTAAGGTGGGCGGCATGAGGCTGGAACACATTAAACAAATGGGTAAGGGGATGGCCTTCCATGGAGCTGGAGCAGCAAGTGCAAAGCTTCTCACACACGAGAGGTGTGTGTGCAGGGTGGGCCAGCCAGGGAGGAGGGGCTTGGGGATCATCCACAGTCTCCCCATGTCCCCTCCACTCAGTCCTTCTGTTTGCCCTTCCAGGATGACAACAACTCATCTCTGCTTAATAACTATATCCTGGGGGCCCAGCTGAGCCACGGACATGTGAGCAACCTCAGGGATCCGGTCAACATCAGCTTCTGGCACAACCAAAGCCTGGTACTGCTGGGCGTGTCCCCATTTCCGCCCCCACCACCGCTCTGTGGCTTTCCTGGTGAACATTGATTTGATCAAATGCAAACCTGTGAACCATCTTGGAAACAAATTTTTTTAAATTTATCATACATCGAAAAGTCCTGCCAAAGGAAGGAGAGAGGCTTTTACTTCCTGCATCAGTCAGGATTCCTTCAATTGCAAGTGGTACATGTAGCACACCAGCTTAAGCACAAAGGGAATTTATTGGCTTGCATGAAATTTCCCGGAGCAGTCTAGCTTCAGGAATGGCTGGATCCAGGAATGGCTACAGTGCCATCGTGTCTCAGGCTCTCTCCCTCACTCAGCAGTGGCCTCCTACCTTGTCTTTTCTCTCTGTGGCAGGATGGATGCTGGTGTGCTTGATTTCCTTCCCATCTTCTCAGCAGGCTCTGCCCCATTAGTACAAATCAGGGTTCCAGGGTCCTGAAGGTTCAGAGGGTCATGTGTCTGTCCCTGCACCAGTCACTGTGCCCAGGGGGATGGCATGTGTGGATTGGCCAGGCCTGGCTTGCATGGCCCAGGGACTGAGGTGGAGGAGTGAGCTCCAAAGGGAAGTGCAGACGCTGATGTCAGAACAAAGGTGGGGAGTGTTAGAGAGGCATACCCCGGTGTGTCTGCTCCCTGCCCCCGCCCCCCCCCCCCCCCCTCGTGTTCCTGGAAATCCCAGAGCCTCTTCTTTCTGGCTCTATCTTCCCTTCAGCCTCATCAGGACTGCTGCCCTCTGAATTTCACTGTCATCCTTTCCTTTCACGCCTCTGGGCTATCACCACTGCTGTGAAATTGACACACCCTCTCAGGCCTCAGTGCCCCCAGCTCTCTTCCCCTTCCTGGGATACCTCTGCCCCTTCCCCTGTGTGTGTCTGTGGCAGTGTGCCTGTCGGTTCCCCACCTCCCACCCACATGGCTTGGCACCCAGGTTGCCTGTGGGCGAGCTTCTCCCATTCCCACTGGGCATGGGTCTGGACCATTGTTGTTCCCCACCAAGAGGAGGGGGGAAGGGAACAGAGCACCCACTGTTTAAAGAGCTGAGCTCTCAAGAGTCCACATTGCCTTTAATAGTCCCACCATCCTTATGACTTGGGTATAAATTATCCCATTTTACAGATGAATAAACTGAAGCTCAGAGCACTTGGCCACATGCCCAGGTCACTCTGGGAGTCCATGGTGGAGGTGGGGCTGAGACCTGGGACTGCCTTATGCCAAAGCCCAGCCAGTGCCTGGTGAGGCGTTGACAAGTGTGCAGATGAGTCACATTTGACACCCAGGACTTCAGACCCTGATTCGCAGCCCTTCCTCTGCACTCTTGACTGACTCTAGGGTTTCCTCTCAGGAAGACTACACATTGACCTGTGTCTTCTGGAAGGAGGGAGCCAGCAAGGACCACTGGGGGTCGTGGAGCCCCGAGGGCTGCCACACAGAGCGACCCTCACCTTCCCAGGTGCTGTGCCGCTGCAGTCACCTCACCTACTTTGCGGTTCTCATGGTACGTGTGCATGCAGCCTGGGTGAGGGGGTTCAGACCTGCGGGAGACCCCATGTCTGTAGGAAAGGAGCAAGGCAAGGGCGGGTCTGTGGAGGCCGCGAGGGGTGCGGTCGGGAAGGAGGCGTGGGCCTGGAGCCGGCTGCAGCCACAGAGCCCGCGACCCGCGCAGCCGCTCAGGGCGTCCCGGGAGCTCCTTGGGGGCTCGCCGGCTCCGGGGATCAGAGGAACCCGGCGCTGCACGGATGGCCCGGCTCCCGCGGCTCGCGCTCACCCCCCCACTCCCTCCCCCGCTACTCCTGCTGGCCCCCGGGGTCAGGTGCCAGGAGTAGGCCCAGACCACCGACTGGAGGGCCTCCCTGAAGACCATCTGGAATAGCCGCCTACCTGAACGCCAGAATAGACGCCTACCTGAACCAAAATAGAACGCCGACTTGGACCTCCTAGGAGGGGAGGATGGGCTCTGCCAGCAGAAGTGCAGTGACAGATCTAACCCTCTCCGGCCCAATGGATGTGGCTCTCCACTGTTTGGGGCTCATCTTAACACTGGCATCCCTTCCCTGACAAAGTACTGCAAGCAACATGACAGGGGCTATGAGACCTGTGGCAAAAGCAAGAATGACTGTGATGAGGAGTTCCAGTATTGCCTCTCCAAGATCTGCCCAAATGTGCAGAAAACACCAGCACCAGCTCAGCACGTTCAGGCTGGTGAAACCAGCGTGGAGCTCTTGATTGACCGTGTCCTACAGTTAGGCTGTAAACCCGTACTTGGACAGTCAATGAGCTGCATGCAGGTGCCTCATGAAGAAAAAAAGGATCTTTAAGGAAGATACTGACAGCTGGTGACAGATGAGGAAGGAAGAACATAGCCTTTGACCGAGAACAAATATTTTTATAGCATAAAAGTATCTTATTTTATGAAAAGGTTATTTTAAGACCTTACAAAAGTTTATATTTTAACATGACAACCTCAAAGTAAAACCCAGTGGGGGAGGTCGGAGGAGGCACACCTGCCTTCTCAGCTATCTTCCTGGTGGTGTTGCTGTAGTACACCAAATTGTCTCGACTAGTATGTGTTAAAGGGAGAATTTTTACAAAGAAGAATATATAACTTGATTTTTGCAGCCATATTTACCAAAAAGAAATGAGATCAAATATAAAGTTCATTATAAGGGCTAGTCAACATTATTTTTTTGGGGGGGACTACAGGAAATTCTTTGCTTAGAAGTGTTATTTGTTTACTAGGCAATTTTAAATACACATTTATGCCTGAAAGAAACTGAATTTATTCTTTGTTTTAATTACACATAATTTGTTATTTTTCTGTAGTCCAGTGAGTGTATAAATAAGTTATACTTCTATTAGGAGTAGTTATAAGGACAAGGTTTCCATGTCTGTTTTTCTTATAAAAATGACACCATCAGCTGATTACCGCTCAGGAAACAAATCCATGGTATCTAATCTAAGTATTATGTAATATGGCTAGAAGGTGACGTGAACAAGGTATAGAAACCTAGCTACTTCTGTTTTATGGACCACTCATAACACAAAGGTCTAAATTGGAGTAAAGGTGGATTTAATGAAACAAATGAAAAGTTATTTAACAAACACATTAGTGCACTATTTACTGTCATGCTTTGATGCTCGTACCTGCCACCCTCGGTATATGGGGCCGGCGCCCTACCCACTGAGCCACAGGCGCCACCCAATACTGGGATATTTTTAAAAGACTGTAACCTTTTACTAATTGTGGTCTTAATAAAAGTTTTTCTTGGAAGGAAAAAAAAAAAAAAAGAAAGAAAAGGAGAAAGGTAAAAGCTGAAGCAAGAGGCAGAAAATACAACTCAAATGGGCTTAAGAAAAAAAAAAAAGGAGTTACAGCTTCCTGTTTCTGAAAAAGGCTGGGTTAGACTTCAGACTTAGCTTGGTCCAGGGCTCAACATCACTAAGATAGCATGTATGTCTGTCCCTCAACTTGCTTGCTCTGTGCCGGCTTAGATCTCAGACAGGGTCTTTGTATGGGATGATAATATGGCTACCAGCAATTCCAGTCTCATGTCCTACTAGCTTTCAGGCCAGTGGAACGAGAGCTTCTCTTACCTAGTTCTGCCGGCCATGGGCACATCCCATAACAATCACCATGGGCAGGAGAAGGGAGGGCTCTGATAGGCCAGGCTTGGTGCACCTGTCTGCACACACAGTGGGAGAAGTAGTGGTCTCCCACCCCTTACGAGGTGCACAGAGAGTGGGGGAGGAGAGGGGAGCTAGTGGGTGACAAAGGTCACCCTGTCTGTCATAGCCTTATTCAAGCCAGGACCATGGCTGGGCTTGTCAGGAAGGGGACTTGGAGCTGAGATCTTGGGAGGTCTTTCTGACTCAGCCAGGAGGGCATTCCCCTGCTTCTGAGCTCCAGCACCCCTTCCTCTTTCAGCAATTGTCCGCAGCCCCAGTCCCTGCAGAGTTGCTGGTGCCTCTCACGTACATCTCCCTCGTGGGCTGCAGCATCTCCATTGTGGCCTCACTGCTCACTGTCCTGCTGCACTTCCATGCCAGGTATGCCCCTGCCATGGCTGGCCTGCCTGTCCCACTGCAGTACAGCACCCCTCCTTCTTTCCCAGTGGGGAGGGCTCTGTCAGGGGGCGGGGTCTGGGAGGCAGAGCAGCCTCGAGGTGTGGCTGCTGTGGGCTCACTGCTCCCTCATCCTCAGATTCCCCATTGTGTATCTATGAGCCAGGGGTGGCGCTGTCTGGGCGATGTCCCCAGGCCATGGAGTGCCTTGCTTGTATCCACAGGAAGCAGAATGACTCCATAACACGCATCCATATGAACCTGCACACCTCTGTGCTGCTCCTGAATGTCGCCTTCCTCCTGAGCCCCACGCTGGCCGTGCCCCATGTGTCCAGGTCGGCGTGCATGGTGCTGGCTGCCACCCTCCACTACACGCTGCTCAGCTGTCTCACCTGGATGGCTATTGAAGGCTTCAACCTCTACCTTCTCCTTGGCCGCGTCTACAACATCTACATCCACCGATACGTGCTCAAGCTCTGTGCTCTGGGCTGGGGTAAGCACAGCTTGCCTCTTCTTCCGGCAGACCCCCAGCTGGGCAAGGCATTATTTTCTCCTGTCCTCTCTTCCTCCCCCACCTCCTCACTGGGACCACTACATGACCACCAGCTGCCATCCCTATCAACACCCACCACCACTTTCTGTATCACACCAGGTTGTCACCTCTTCCCCTCCAACAGTGCCATCACTGCTGGCCCAACCCTTTTCTTTCTTATTTTCATTCCCTTACCAGTTCCCCAATCCTCTCCCAGTAGCTCCCACCACCACCACCATTCTGTCCAAGAGCTGTCACTAACATTGCCTTGGAGAAGACTCTCCTCCAAGACTGCCAGGCAGATGGCTCTGAAACAGGACCACTGGGCTGGAGGCTCAGTCTCCTCCCTACCTCCCTGGCCCAGTGGAGTTGTGGCTAGTAGCCTCAAGGACCTAGAGTCAGCCCCTCTTTGGGACTCCTGAGCCTTTGTCCCTCTCTTAGGGCTCCCGGCCCTCCTGGTGCTGTTTCTCCTCGCTATCAAGAGCTCAGTGTACGGACTCTACACCATCCCCTTCTCCAACAGCCAGGAGAATGTCACAGCCTTCCAGAACATGTCCATGTAAGTGCTCTCAGGGCTGTGACAGGCTCCCTTGCTCTAGCAGAAGGTCCACACAGGCCTAAGGCTGGCAACGTGGGGTCCTGCAGGCAGGGCACTATCTGTGGGGCAAAGAGGCAGCCGTGGTTTAGACAGGGGGAGGTTTGCAGGGGGCTTTGCCATGTCCCTTCTGCTGGATCCTGAAAGTCCCCTGCAGGACCAGGCTTGTGTTCAGTGTTCACCAGTTGTAGGAAGCCAGTATCTTCTTACCAGCTTCCAAGGCCACCTGGCCTTCCCCCTGTCTTCCAGCTCCCAGATGCTTCTGGTCTGGCTCAGCCTGCACTTGACTGTGTCCCTGCCAACCCCTTTGCTCGCCCAGATTCTGCCTTGGAGGACCAGAAGAGGTAGCAGAGGCGGGTCCTGGGAGCCCAGGGACAGGCTCTGCTGTTTTCTTTTATAGCCTCTGCTGCCTATTCCTGTGCCCTAGGACATTAAGCTTTTTATTATAATGCAACGTATCTGTCAGCCAAACATAGACTAGCATAAGATACCCCACGGACTCATCACCAGCAGTTGGCTGTGGAATATTCATTTTTCTTCTTGGGCTGATACAAGCTCAGGATAACTAAGAGCTGACTCTGTGGCAGGCCCTGGGCACCAGCCAGCTTAATTCTCACAACATGGGTAAGTCCTAGAGTCAGTCCTATTTTACAGTTAGGGCAGCTGAGGCAAAGACAGCTTACAAACCCCGTTCAAGTTGCCCAGCAGGCCAAGGCAGAGCTGGGGTTTGGTCTCAGGCAGGCTAGCTCCAGAGTTCATACCCTAGCCCCAGCCCCAACTTCTCACTGTGAGGGTCGGGTTGGTGTCTCAGATGTGTGATTTACGACTCTCCAGAGAGGTATTTTGTTACATAATAATGTGATGTAGACAAAACAGCTTAGGGGATACATCCATCAGATAGAAAATATTAATGCAGGAAGGTTAGAGAACTCTGCTGTAAGGACTGGCTTCTCCCAGCCCTTCCTTTCTCTCCCTTCTCCCCTCAGGAAACGATCCCCCTGGGTCTTATGACTTATTCTTCTACATTTAAAAAATTTCTTACTACATATATATGTCTTTCTAAACACATTTAAAAAATAACCTTGAAAAATAATTCAAATGTCCACAGACAGGACACTGGAGCCATAAATTGTGGTAGAGCCACTGCTGCTAGAATATTATCCAGCAGTGAAAATAAATGATCCACAGCCATACTCATCAACTTGGACGAACCCCAAAATTAGTGTTCAAGGATCCTTATGACTGCAGGGGCATGAGCCCCAAGTGGGAACCTGAGCAGGTGATTGTGACACTGGGCACAGGTTCTGGGCTCAGACAATTGGGTCTTTGCTCCCACTTTTGCCTCTTACTAGCATATGTTCCTGAGCCAGAGACTCAGTTTCCTTATCTGTGGGATGGGGATGACTACGACCTTAGCTCATAGGGTCGTCATGGGGATTATATGGCTAATCCATGCACAGCATGTGATATCGTGTCCAACTAGGTAAAAGGCAGCACCTATCTTGAAGGTGTCCTGCGCAGGCAAAGGCCTGAAGGACCCGGGCTGGGCCACCGTCAGGCCTCTCTGGCTCTGCACTCAGGGAGGCACATGTTGGCCCAGTCTAGGTGGGAAAAATCTCCCGGGGAGGAGCATCTGGTTGCACAAAAATGGTGATAAGAAGGTGATAGCCAAGTAATGGAGTGGAAGGGAATGTTTCCAGGAAAGAGGGCCCAGGCCAACGAATTGGTGGAAGGTAGTACGAGCTGGCACTGGGCTGGCCATGGAAGGGAGCAGGCCACGTAGAGAGAGGGAGAGTTTTCAAGGGGATAAAAGTATGGAAGCAGGTCAGGCACAGGGGCTCACACCTGTAATCCTAGCACTCTAGGAGGCTGAGGTGGGTGGATCGCTTGAGCTCAAGACCAGCCTGAGAAAAAATAGATTTCTGTTTTTCTAAAAATAGAAAAATAAGCCAGGCATTGTGGTGGGTGCCTGTAGTCCCACCTACTGTGAGCTAGGCTGAGGCCATGGCACTTATGAGCCTGGGGCAAGAGTGAGACTGTCTCAACAATAACAACAACAAACCCAGGAACCATCCCGTTCTGGAAGCTCAAATAAAAGCATGAATGTATGAGACAAATTGCTGTGTGGAAAGGTAGACATGGTAGAACTTCAGAAAGGGGACTAAGGTGACAGGTATGTCCTATTGTGGTGGCTTGGTTGGACATCTGGGTGAGGGTCTTTACCATTGTGTAGTTAGTGAAGAAATAATGAGGTCTGAGCTGGGAGACTGGGCCGAGTTTGAGATGGGCCAGAGGTCAGAGTGACTCTGGTCTCCCTGGCTGCCCTCAGAGCCATAGTGAGCCTTGTACTTCACCCTCCTCTGCAGGTGCTGGGTGCGGAACCCTGTGGTGCGTAGCATCCTGGTCATGGGCTATGGTGGCCTTATGTCCCTTTTCAACCTGGTGGTGCTGGCCTGGGCACTGTGGGCCCTGCACCGGCTGCGGGCGCGGGCGGAGGGGCAGGGCGCACGGGCCTGTCGAGACACCATTACTGTGCTGGGCCTCACCATGTTGTTGGGGACCACCTGGACCTTGGCCTTCTTCTCCTTTGGTGTCTTCCTCCTGCCCCAGCTGTTTCTCTTCACCATCTTCAACTCGCTCTATGGTAGGTGATGGGCGGCCCGGAGGATGTCCCAGTACAGAGGAGTGTATAGCTGGTGAGGTGTTCACTGCCAGGGGGCTTCAGGTAAAGGGGGTGAGTGGGGTCTGAAATCCAGTCCACAGTTCCACTCGCCCACTGGTAGGGGGCTGCATCTTCCCAGAGGAAAGGGTGCTGCCTTCTAATTTGCACAAAGTGCACCCTACAGACAGCGCAGCTGGGTCTTCCAGCTCCTAAGCTCTGCCCTTCAGGCCCTCAGTGGTAAGAGATTCTGGGAGTTACCTGTGGGCCCCAGCGAGGCCCAGCTCACTACAGCTGAGGAGGTCGTAGATTCTGGTCTGGGGAGGCCCTCTGCTGCTCCATGATACTCTCACCAACCGGCCTTCTCCTTGCAGGTTTCTTCCTCTTCCTGTGGTTTTGCTGCCAGAGGTGCCACTCAGAGGCAGAGGCCCAAGCAGAGATGGAGGCCTTCAGCTCTTCCCAGACAATGCCATAGTCTGGGCTTCCAGGCCTGGAGCTCTCAGCCTCATTGCCCCTAAGGCCTGCCTGTCTGGTCAAGTGGGAGTCAAGTCATGAAGCCAGTGCTTTTCCAATAATGAACACCAGGAGGCGCTATTGGCATGTGCTAAGAGGCCATGGGCTTCAAAACTGCTGCAGTCACTTTCTGCGGACATGATGCTCCAGCCAGAGAACCCCATCCCTGCAGGACTGTGCCTGCTGAGCGACCAGCAGGAAGAGCGAGCCCCATTCATACAGCCATTTGTCTTTTTTCCTAACGTAGCTGTGTGCTGTCACTGTTAGAGGGCTCTGCTCTAGTGTATCTGGCACCAGAGAGGCACAGGCCCCAAGACTCTCAGGGCCCTCCCAGACCAGCAGACAAATTTTAGGACCTTGAATGCCACCGTGGAGGAATTGGAGCAGGACTTCCCCCTGGAGAAAAGTTCTCCCAGAGGCATCCTCTGCCCTTCTGAACATACCTGGATGCAAATAGCTCTTTACCAGGTGCTGAGAGGCAGGTGCAGACTCTGGAGCCAGACTGCCTGGCCTCGCAAACCAGCTCTGCCTCTTGCTTGGTGTGTGACCGTGGACAAGTCACTCAACCTCTGTGCCTTAGTTTTTCTATCTGTAAAATAGGACAATAATAGTACTTATTTTAAAGATTAAATGAAAGAATCCATATAAACAGGCTTGGCACAGGGTAAGTGCTCAATAAGTGATTAAAATTGTTATTGTTAGTATTTTTGCTATTATTATTAAGAGTGTCAACTGAGTCTCAGAGGACACATGTCTGAGCTCCAGGCCCAGGGCTGTGCACCCTAACAGGACCAGCCCCTCCCTCGGGATATCTCATCAAGCCTCAGTTTCTTTCCCCAGAGGGGCCTCTGCTCCAGGCTTGCTGGCTTTCTGCTATTCTAGGGATATTCCCCCACATGGTGCAGCTCCAGCCTGTTGCCACATGTCCCCCACCTTCCAATTCCCCTGTCTACTGATCTCCTGAAATTCCTGATGGTCATTTATCCTGTCTTCTATGGTATCTCCATGCTCCCCCATAGAGAAGGCCTCTTTCCCATGCTGACTGCAGACAGAGCCTCCCTACCCCACATCAGGGTGATGGGTGGGCACCCATCTGAGTGGCCCTGGTTTAACCCAGTTTTGAGTTGCATCTGGCTCTCTGGATGTTGGGGTAGATCCCCGAGTTAATGAGGGTGCTGAGGAATCTGGTAACCTTTAGCCTTTCTCGTGGGCAGCTCCAGGGAGAGTGACCTAGGCTCCCACTGTGGCTGGGTCTGCAGCCCAGCGAAGGGCTGCAGAACCTTGCCTGGAAGTCCCCTAGGCCAGTCCCTCACCTCTTAGACTCCACCAAGCACAGGGCTGCCCGAGGGAGGATGTGGCCACTTGACATGGGATGAGTCTGGTGGTTCCAGGAAACAGCCCCAAGCTTGTGGCCCTGAGCCCCATTGGGGTCCAGACTCTGGGCAGGGACCACTTCCTGGAAAAGCCTTACCCGCATGTAGGGGAGGGACTGAGGGAGACTGGGTCCCTCCCAGGTGCCTCCTGGGCCCCTCCTGCTCTCCTCCCACTTCCAGTAGCTCCCAGCAGAGTCCCAGCTTACCTCAGATGGAGCCCTGGGGTCAGCTCTTGGGGGCTTCCATACCAGGGGGGAGGATGGAATGGGGTGGAGTCTGGGAACTTTGGGTCAGGGCCAGGGCCAGGGCCAGGGCCTGTGAAAAGGCAGTTGGCGAAGGGATGACAAGTAGATGCTAGAGGGGCCATAGATTAGAAAGTTTCTTTCTTTCTTTCCTTCCTTCCTTCCTCTTCCTCCTCCTCCTCCTCTTCCCCCTCCTCTTCCTCTTCCTCTTCTTCCTCTTCTTCTTCCTCCTCCTCTTCCCCCTCCTCTTCCTCTTCCTCTTCTTCCTCTTCTTCCTCTTCCTCCTCCCCCTCATCTTCCTCTTCCTCTTCTTCTTCCTCTTCTTTATCCTCTTCCTCCTCCTCTTCCTCTTCTTCCTCTTCCTCTTCTTCTTCTTCCCTGGGTAAAGTGCTGTGGTATCAAGCAACCTCAAACTCTTGGGCTTAAGTGATTCTCGTGCCGCAGCCTCCCAAGTAGCTGGGACTATGGGTGCCTGCCACAAAGCCTGGCCATTTGTTGTTGTTGTTGTTGGTGTTGTTGTTTCAGTTGTCATTGTTTTAGCTGGCCTAGGCCGGGTTGGAACCCACCAGTCTCAGTGTATGTGGTTGGCGCCCTATCCTCTGAGCTAGGGGAGCCGCCATAGGAAGTTTCTATGTCCTTTTGTTACATTTATTTCAGAAAGGATGTGTGCATGAATGTGTGTATGCGCATGTTGAAAGTAGGGTTGCCAGAGAAAATATAAGATCCCCAATCCTCAAAATACACGAAAATATTATTTGTGGTTTATCTGAAACTCAAATTTAGCTGTGGATCCTATTTATTTATTTTTATCTTTGCTAAACCTGGCAACCCTAGTTGAAAAGAGCACTGGCTTAGGAGTCCAGGCCGTGGACTCTTCACTCTTCCAATCAACCCAGCCTGTGCTGATGGAGAAGCCTTCCACCCATCAAATGAGCCTCACCGTTCACAGCGACGCAACTTGAGGCTTTTCCTCCTCGTGTTTCTCTTGCCAGCCAAAGCCACCACCAGAAACTCCAAAGGGTCTACCATAGGGGTGCTCCACCCCTGGCATCCACCCGAAGCAGACCGAGCCTCTCTCTCCTGCGCAGCTTCAGTGCTGGCCTCCTTGCCTCGCCACTCCCAGTTCCAACTTTACCCAGGAGCCAGAAGGAGTTTTCTATCCTGCAGACTGCCCAGGTCCTCTCCCAGTGAAACCCTTTCTCATCCTCCCCTTTTCATTGCTAAGCTCCACAGAAGCTTAGAAGGCTAGGGGTTTGGCCTGTGCCTCTCTGTCCAGCCTGTCTCCCCAGCTCCTTCCTCACCCTCCTCCTCCTCGCCACACTGAAGCCCTTGCAGTTCCCTGAGTAGCTTCTTTCTCATTTTGGGGCTGTCCTCTTTGTCTGAACACCCTCACTCGTACTTTCCATTTGTGGAGTGATGATGACATGTCCTTAAAGCCTCAGCTTTGCACATCTTCATTCCCTTTGATCTGGACTGGGAAACGGTCCCTGGCCTCCAAATGTACCATGAGGCCTTCTTTCATCTTTACCCCCCACTAACTTCCCAGACAGAAGGTGTTTCTCAGGTGACTGTCTTTGTCTCAGCTGCCAGTTTGACAGCATTTAGCTGTCAAGAGTCCTGGTCCGACATTGTGTAGCATGCCCCTTAGTTGGGATTTGTGTGATGGTTTTCCATGAATTGACTGGAATTATTGATCTGGGGGAGGCGGAGCCCAGAAATGAAGAGGCATCCTCATCACATCGTCTCGAGGGTACATGCTGTGCACATGACTTATTGCTGTCAATGCTGATCACAGCAAGGTAGAGTTTGTCAAGTTTATGAGGAAACTTTTTAAGGTGATAAAAATATATATTTTGAGAGTAGTGGTGATTGCTTGTTTTTTTTTTTTTTTTTAGCAAAATTCACAGACCTGTTCGTTTTAAAAGGAAATTTTATTGTGCTTAAATTTGCTTCAATAAACTTGGCTTTTCAAAATTAATAGAGTTGGCCAAGCATGGTGGCTCACATCTGTAATCCAGGCACTTCGGGATAGAGGCCTAGGCAGGAGGCCCAGGCAGGAGGATCACTTGAGCCCAAGAGTTTGAGACCAACCTGAGCAACAGCGAGACCCCATCTCTACAAAAAAATTTTTTTAAGTTAGCCAGGTGTGGTGGTGCACACCTGTAGTCCCAGCTACTTGGAAGAATGAGGCAGAAGGATCACCTGAGCCCAGGAATTTGAAGTTGCAGACAGCTATGATGATGCCACTGCACTCTAGCCTGGGTGACAGAGTGAGACTCTGTCTCAAAAAAAAAAAAAGATAGAATAGAGAGAAACCGACAAATCCACTATTAGAATCTGATATTTCAAATGCTTCTCTTAATTACTAACAGAAAAGCTGAAAAAATTAACCAACATATAGAATCCTTGAACACCATTAGAAATGAACTTGTTCTAATGGACAATAATTGAATTCTGTGTCCCACAGTCTGGTTCTTCCGAAACAATCACTGACAAAAATTGATTTCATACCAGATTAGAAGACAAATTCCAAAAAGCTTGTAAGAATGGATACAGGTTGAATAGCTCTTATCCAAAATATTTGGGACCACAAGTGTTTTCGATTTTCTAATATTTACATTAAATATTTAGCAGTTCAGCATCCCTAACCCCCAAATTCAAAATCTGAAATGCTCCAATAAGCATTTCCTTTGAATGTCACCTCAGGGCTTAAAAAGTTTCAGATTTTGGAGCATTTCAGATTTTAGATCTTCAGATCACAGAACATGTAACCTTTATTTTACAGAGCACATTCTACGACCACAATGCAATGACGTTAGAGGGTAATAAGAAAAATTTAAAAATCCCCATACATTTAGGGATTTGTCACAGTGATAAACCAAGCTACTAACACACATGAGGAATAGAAAAGAGATAACACAAACAGATGCGGGTGCACCGTGTATGTGTGGGGTGGTGGTGGTGGGGACTCTGATACACATGTGATGATGGTGGCATGTCACATCAGCTCCCAAGAGGGGCTATTCAATACTTAAGTGGATAAAATTGAATAGTCACTTAATACCTTTTAAAATAATGTTGAAAACCGAGGAATGGAGGGAGGGGAGTGGGGCTTTGATGTGTGCCACATGTTTGGGGGTCAAGACACAATTGTAAGAGGGACTTTACCTAACAAATGCAATCAATGAATCCCCAACAATAAAAAAAAAAATTGAAAGCCAAGAAAAAATAAATAATATTTACCTAAGCACATAAACAGAACAATAACTGATACACAAAATCAGGACACCCTGGGGGAAAGGGGGTAGATTAAGGGAGAATCAGGAATTTGGAGGTTTGGGGTTGTTATTGTTGAGACAGAGTCTTACTTTGTTGTCCTGGGTAGAGCGTTGTGGCATCGTAGCTCACAGCAACCTCAAACCCTTGGGCTTGAGCAATCCTCTTGCCTAAGCCTCCCGAGTAGCTGGGATTATAGGCACCTGCCACAATGCCCAGCTAGTTTTTGTATTTTAGGTCTCAATTTGCTCTGGCTGATCTCAAACTCCTGAGTTCAGGTGATCCCCCCACCTAGGCCTCCCAGAGTGAGGCGTGAGCCACCACGCCCAGTCTAGGAATTTGCATCTTATTTGCAGGCAAAGGTGGGGGTTTGTAAGGAGAAGAGTGATATGATCCCATCTTGTTTTAGAAAAATGATGAAAGAAAGGGAACTGTTGCCTCCTAAGGGCTCAGGCTTTTTCTTCTTTGAGGCTCATTTTCTCCCTACTGATGATAAGAGGAAACACTTACTATGTATCAGATACTCTGAACATATTAATTTTCACAGCAGCCCTGTGAGGGAAGTCAATGTCATGCTGCTAACACAGGCGAGGAACTGAAGCACAGAAAGGTTAAGTGGCTTGTCCAAGGTCACACAGCTACTCAGTGCTGGGGCTGAGCTCCAAACCAGATTTTGTTCCCCTGTCATCACTGTGAGGGCACGGAGGGCCCCCACCGGATGGTGATATCTGATGTATACCAGGGGCTGTGTGGGTTTATGTGGTGTTTTCACCCAGGGACTCAGAACATCAACCTCAGTTATCCTCTCTGCAGGGCCCATCAGGGAGGCAGGAAGCAAGGTGGTTATGCATGCTAGGCAGTCTGGGTTCAAAGCGGCTCTTCCTTCCACCACAGACCTGGGCAAGGCTCTTGGGTTCTCCTGAGACTCTGTTTTCTCACTTGTAAAATGGGGATTATCCTTTACTTCAAGAGCTGACAAGAAAAGGGTGAGTGGCCTGGCCCACTGCCCAGCACAATAGCAATGCAGAAATGTGGGCTGTTATTAGTCACTTTCCGTGGATTTCTGCAGCAACTCTCTAGGTGATGTCTTAACAGGGCTGGGCCAACAGTAGGCCCTTCAGAGTGTGAGCAAATTCCTGGTCCCATGCCTAGCACTGTAGTTGTGGCAAACGGTGACTAAGGACTTTTATTTATTTATTTTTTAAAGCAAGTATGAAACAAGGTTTATGGAGGAAGAAAGACAGGTTTATAATGTAAGAGAGTTGACAGGGCAGTATATATTCACCATAGACAGTGAATGGGCCTCCAATGTCAGGGCTATTAGGCCAAAGGGGCAAAGAAGCCCCAAGAATGCTTTGATGGGAGCCTTAGCCTCCACGCCAGAAGACCAGTCTGCCTGAAATTTCCCTTCCCTCCTTCCCAAGCTGGCGGGGCATGGCCTGGGCAGCCAAGCAGGGCTCTAGGATGGTAATTCCCATTGTGACCTCCAGGGGTCAGGATTGGCCACTCATCCCTCCTACCTGCTCCCAGCGCCTGTGGGTGTTGATGACTTCCCTGCCGTCTATGAGGTGGGGCCTTTCCAGCAGAAGAGTGTTTGAAGCCCAGACTTGGCTTTGCCAGCTCTGTTAAAGAAGAAAATCGCTTAGTTGGAACACCTATCTGCTGGGCTGTCCATTATTCTTACCTCTACCCATCCATTTATCCCTTTGTCCACTCACCTGTCTGTTCATCCATTCATCGTTTTGTCTGCTGTGTATTATTCCTTTATCTTCCATTTGTTCCTTTATCCAGACATTCATCTGATTACCTATCCATCCATTCCACCCGTCATCTGTGTTCATCCTTCCTTCCTCCATCTATTCATCTGACTGTTCCTCTGTGCATCCTAATGTCTGTCCATCATTATTTTATTCACCCATGTGTCCCTTCACACATCCATTCAACTGTTCAAACATCTGTCCATCTACCTTCTGTCTGAGGCCTTGCTCAGCCCAATGTATCCGTATGAGGAAGAGACCCAGGATGGGCTTCTGCCATCCCAGTCCAAGCTCGCTGTTTGGTGGGAACTGGAGAGATTCCAGACAGTGATAACATAATGAGAATTGTGTGGACAAGTTTGGGAGTGCAGGTGGCACCTGTGGCTCAGTGAGGAGAGAGCCAGCCCCATATACCGAGGGTGACGGGTTTGAAACTGGCCCCGGACAAACTGCGACAAAAAATAGCCAGGCGTTGTGGCGGGTGCCTGTAGTCCCAGGTACTCGAGAGGCTGAGGCAAGAGAATCGCCTAAGCCCAAGAGTTGGAGGTTGCTGTGATGCTGTGAGCTGTGAGGCCATGCCACTCTACCGAGGGTGACAAAGTGAGACTCTGTCTTAAAAAAGAAAAGAAAGAAAGAAAAAAAGAAAAAGAGAAAAAGATTTGAGAGTACAAAAACATCAACTTTCCTTATTATTTTTTACGTTACATTAGACATTAAAGCTCTCCATCTCTTGCTTGGGGCAGTAAGTTCAGTGGTCATTTGTGGAGAATATCCTTGGGTTAAGCCAAAATTTGGGAAGTGTATGTTGCTCCTAGAAGGGGAATGGGCCCTTGGTTTAAACTTCATTGTGGTCACTGCTGAGGTCCTCAGTTTGAGCCTGTGGGTCTCTTACATTTCCCCCCCTACCCTCTCCAGCCTTCCTGGCCCAGGGGAAGCTTTGCTGAAGCTGAGAATCTGCCTCTTACAGGCAACAATCTTCTTTAGGCTGTGCTCAGCAGTGGGAGCCTCTGGTCTTGCACAGGCTTTACTCCCTCACCCCAAAAACCAGGCAGCAGGAACACACGTGTCCCCAGTGCCCCCAGAACCTGGAGCCTGTGAGCTTGGGTGCTTCCTTGGAAAGGTTGTTAGAGTGGGGTGAGAAGCTTTTTGGAAGGGAAGTCTAAACCAAGACCTCAGTGTTGGTTTAGAAGGTTGGGCATGGACAGGGGAGGAAGGGAGAGAGAGTACAGATTAGGCTTGGTGATGGGGGTGGCCGTGGGAGGGGCCAGAGAGAAACCAGAGGGATATAAGAAGGGGATGGGCTATGGGCCTCGGTAGGAGGGAGATAATGAAGGTCTTTGACCAGGGGAGTTCCAATCTAAGTGGTGTTTCAGAAAGGTCCCTCTGGTAGGGAGGGGGTGGAGACAAGTTGGAAAGCCATCTTTGGAGGAGTAGCTGTCCTTAGTTGTCCTTGGGTAGATGGGAAATGGTGATGAGCCACCCCTCCCAGGGGCCTGCTGACTGCGGGCATGGAGGGAGGGGTGAGGCTTTGGGAGGTGTCAGGAGGTGTCGCCCACACAGGAGCTCAGAGGGGGGCCGGGTGCCATCAAGGCTGATGCCTGGGGTTCCTGGGTAACAGGCTGTACCCAAGAGGGGGAAGAGAACCCGTGGTGTGTATTGGGTTGGTTTATTTAGTTATTTATTTTTCAATGTTAAAAAAATTCAACTACAGAGAATACTCAAGATAACGCAGTACACGTAATTCAACAAAGCCCAGAAAGCAAATCCCCAAGTAACCTCCAGCCAGGTCAAGAAGGAAAACATTGCCACCCGCCCGGACACCCTGGCCCCCTTCCTCCATCACACACCGCCGGGTGCTGGAGAGATGTCACCCTGACACAGAGGGGGGATCCTTCCCTTACTTTTATTTATAGTTTTACTTCCTGTATCTGCATCTCTTGTTTACAGTTTTGTTTCGGAAGTTCATATGAATGAAATCCATGTTCCTTCACTCACTGTTATGTTTGTAAGAGTCATCTGTGTTGTTGTGTGTGGATGCAGTTTATTCATGTTCGTTGTTGTGGACTATTTCCAGTATGTGAATATACTACGATCCATGTATGGATTCATTCTCCTCCTGGTGGACGATCAGGCTGTTTGCAGGCTGGGGCTATTTGGAGCAAACCTGCTATGAGCCTTCTTATAGGAGAGCAGTGATATATAAGTTGTGTGCATTTCTCCAGGCTAAATATCTGGTAGTGGAATATCTAGGCCACAAGTCACATGTGTCCTCAACTTTACTAGATAATGCCAGTTTTCTGAAGTGGTGGGACAAATTTATGGTCCCACCCAGCTGTGGATGAGCATCCCCATTCCTCCAGGGAGCCACACTTGGTATTGCTAATTTTTGGTAATCTGGCGGGTGTGCCATGGTATTTCATTGTTATTTTAAGCTTCATTTCCACACCGTATATTTATGGGCTGGTTGGATTTCCTCTTTTTTTTTAAAGCACCTATTCAAAGCCTTTGTCAGCTTCCTACTGGGTTGTTTGTAGCAGACTTGTCTGGTGCCAGTGTCAGTCTGATTCCAGTCACTGTGTGGTGGGGAAACCTCCCACAGCCAGAGAGCCAGTGTTTCCACATTCTACCCCAGGGCCGCCTCCAGCAATGTGGAAAAGCTTGGGATGTGGAGAAATGTTCCTGCTTCCCACCTTTATGGGAACAACTCTGAAGCTCTCAGAGTCTTGGAGGCCGATAGCAGCCACCTTGACAATGCCCTTGTATTGGGGTTTCCACCTCCCTGTCTCAATGTCCCTTGTCCCCCCAACTCCTGCTCCTGGCACACCTTCTAGATACATTGTCTGCACCAAGTCTTGCTCTTCATCCTTCTCTTCTCTTCTCTTTTCTTCTCTCTTTTTTTGTTGAGACAGAGTCTTACTTTGTTGCCCTGGGTAGAGTGCTGTGGTGTCACAGCTTGCAGCAACCTCAAACTCTTGGGCTCAAGCAATCCTCCTACCTGAGTATCCAGAGTAGCTGGGACTACAGGGGCCCACCACAATGCCCAGCTATTTTTAGAGATGGGGTCTTTTTTTGTTTGTTTTGTTTTATTTATTTTTTTTTTAGACTGAGTCTCACTTTGTCACTCTTGGTAGACTGCTGTGGTGCCTTAGCTCACAGCAACCTCAAACTCTTGGGCTCAAGTGACCCTCTTGTCTCAGCCTCCCAAGTGGCTGGGACTACAGGTGCCTGCCACAATGCCCAGCTATTTTTTAGAGATGGGGGTCTCACTTTGGCTCAGGCTGGTCTCGAAACTGTAAACACAGGCAATCCACCCACCTTGGCCTCCCAAGTGCTGGGATTATAGGCGTGAGATGCCGTGCCCAGCAAAGATGGGGTCTTGCTGTTGCTCAGGCTGGTTTCAAACTTCTGAGCTCAGGCAATCCAACTGCTTCGGCCTCCCAGAGTGCTAGGATTACAGGTGTGAGACACTGTGCTAGCCTCTTCATTTTTTTTCTTATTGATTTGTCAAAGATATTTATGTATTCTGGATACTACCCCTTTGTCAATTATATTATTACAAATATATTCTCCTATTCTGTAACTTGTCTTTTTCACCTTTTTTCCTGTTGTCTTTTGATGAACAGAAATTCTTCAGCTTACTATAGTCTAATTATTAAACTTTATGGTTAGCGTTTTTTGTGTTTGTCTAAGATATCCTTCCCTGTATCAAAGTCTATACGTAGTATTATTGCTAGAAGCTTTACAGCTTTTCACCCTTAGGTCCTTACCTGATATTTTGGTGACTGGTGTGTGCTAGGATCAAATTTTATTTTTTCCCATAGAGACACCCAACTGTTCTGGCACCATTTATTGAAAAGTCACTTCCCTCAATGTTCAGAAATACCACCTCTGCCATTAACCAGGCAGCCACTGTGTAATGGAGGATTTTTGATGACTACTCTAGCCTGTGTGTTTTTACCTATCTCACGTTGTCTCTTAACTAAGCTTTAGAATTTAATCTGAATTTTGCATATTTCTGGTTAGATTCATTTCTTCTATTTTTAGTAGAGACAAGTTCTCACTCTTGCTCAGGCTGGTCTCAGACTTCTGAGCTCAAGAAATCCTCCCACCCCAGCCTCCCAGAATACTAGGATTATAGCCATGAGCCATTGTGCCTAGCCTACAAGTTTTGATATATGATATTATCATTACTATTCACTTCAAAAGGTTTTCAGTTTTCATTGACTTCTTTGATCCGTGTTATATAAAGAAATGTGTGTTCCTAATACTTGATGTATTTTGAAGTGTTATAAATGGTGGTTGTGTTAGTTTATCTATGGCTGTGTAACAAATTAACCCACAACTCAGTGGTTAGAATAACAAACATTTCTCATCTCCCAGTTTTCGTGGGCCTGGAAGCCACGGTAGCTTTTGCTTATGGTCTCTTAGGAAGCTTCAATCAAATTGAAGGCCAGGGCTGTGGTCTCATCTGAGGGCTTGACTGGTGGAGGTAATGACATGGCATCTGGCTTCTCTCAGAGCAAATGATGAGACAGAGAGAGAACTCAAGATGCAAGCTGCAGTATTTTTATAACCTAATATCAGAAGTGACATCTCATGATTTCTTCTATATTCTATTCATTAGAAGTGAGTCACTAAATCCACCCCATACAAGGAAATGCAATCACACAAAGCATGCATACCAGAAGACAATAATCATTGGGCAGGGTTGGAGGGGAGATATTAGAGGCTGCCTATTACACCGATGTCTTAAAATTTTCATTTCCTAATTGTTGTGGCTACTAATAGTATTGCCTAATAATGTTTTAATATTGATTTTTGTATTCAGCAACCTTGCTAAACTCTCTTATTAATTCCAATGGTTTATCTGCAGGTTCTTTTCATTTTTTATGTCCTTATCAAATCATCTGTGAATGACTAAGTTTGTTTTTTTGTTTTTCTAATCCTTGTATGTTCTGTTTTATTTCTTTTCTTTTCCTTACTACACAAGCCAGGTCTCTCAGAAAAACATTTTGGCAGCTGTGGTAACAGCAGGCTTCCTTATCTTATTCAATCTCAAAGAGAAAGTTTTTGACAGTTTCACCTGTGAAAGTTTATTATTTGCTACAGAGTTTTATATATATATATACACACACACACATATCAGGTCAGATATCAGATTTAGGAAGGTACCTTCTATTTCTAGTTTGGGAAGGTTTTTTTTTTTCTCTTTTAAAATTATAAATGGATATTGAATTTTGTGAAACATTTCTTTTGTACATATGGCAATTAGAGAATTTTCTAATTTGATCTATTAATGTCATGAATTACATTAATTTTTTCTAATGTTAGATATACATTGCATTTCTTAAACCTAACATTATCCTTTAATATGTTGCTAGATTTGGTTTGCCAATATTTTGTTTAGAATTTTTGCATCTATGTTCTTCAGAGGGAGGAGGCAGTAATTTTTCTTTTTCATATTGCCTTGTTGGGCTTTGGTATCAAGATCATGCTAGCCTCATAAAATGAGTCTGAATCTTCGTAAGGGCTCAGGCCAACTTGGAATTATTGTTTATCTCTATAATGTTGGGTAGAATTTGCCAGTAGAAAGACTTTAATTATAGATTAGGATTCTTTAATGTATTTTGATGTCTACTTAAGTCAGGTTAAGTAAGCAATACTTAATTGGGAATTTTATAAAATTTAATTTTATTGGCATAAAGTTGTTCATATATTTTTAATATGATAAATGTCATACCGTAATAATGTTCTCCTTTTCTTACCTAACAGAAGGCACAAAAAGGCACAGAAAGTTATTTGTGCCTTTTTTCTTGCATCTTTATCATTTCTCCAGAGGTTTTCCAATTTTGTTAGTCTTTTCAAAGAACCAATTTTGATTTTTGTTTATTTTATTATTGTATGTTTGCTTACTATAACTTGTACTTTTATAATTATTATTTTTTCCTTATACATCTTTGGGGGGGGATTGAATCTACTCTTCTAAAATAGCCTATGTATTTTCTTATAAGTTTCACTTTAGAAACATTTTCTACAAGATTTTTGTTTGTTTGTTTGAGACAGTCTCACTCTGTTGCCCCAGGTAGAGGGCCGTTGCATCAACCTAGCTCACAGCAACCTCAAACTCCAGGGCTTAAGCGATCCTCCTGCCTCAGCCTCCCATGTAGCTGGGACTATAGGCACCTGCCACAATGTCCAGCTAATTTCTTCTATTTTTGGTAGAGACAAGTTCTCACTCTTGCTCAGGCTGGTCTCAAATTTCTGAGCTCAAGAAATCCTCCCACCCTGGCCTCCCAAGAGTATAAGGATTACAGCCATTAGCCATTGTGCCTAGCCTACAAGTTTTGATATATGATATTATCATTACTATTCACTTCAAAATGTTTTCAGTTTTTAATTGACTTCTTTGATCCATGTTATATAAATAAATGTGTGTTTAAATTTTCTAAATATATGGGGATTTCCTAGTTATTTATATTTTTATTGATTTCTATTTTAATTACATTGTGATCAGAGGAAGATGATATAAATAATTTAAATTCCTTGAAATTTATTGAGATTTGCTTTATGGATCATATTTTGAGCCATAATAAATGCTCTGGATATGCTTGAAACATGTATGTTACAATTATTGTGTGCAGTGTTGTACTTGTGTTCATTAGGTCTGATTTATTAATTGGGTTTTTCAAATTTTCTATATCCTTTTGCTGCCTTTTTCTATTAAATTGAAAAAAGGTGGCTTAAATCTCTTATTATGGCTGCTTCTTTTTACATAGTTTTATTAAGTTTTGCTTTATATATTTTGAACTTATAGGTACAAATTTAGTATTGTTATGTCCTCCTAGTAAAATTAACTTTATTTTTGATTTTTTTATTAAATCATAAACACATAGATTATGTATACATTAATGCATTTATGGGGTAAAATTAACTTTCATAATTATCTTTACCTCAGGTAGTGTTTTTTTGCCTGAAAGTTCATTTTGTCTTTTATGAATATAAATAGCTGCATCAGCTTTCTTTTTACCAGTATTTTTGTATTATTGCTTTAAATTTTTCTCTATTCTTATGTTTTAGATGTATCTCTTTTTTGGTAAACACTGCAATTTTCACTCATCCAGTCTGAATTCTTTGTCTTTTAACTGTAACATTTAGTCCATTTACATTTAATATAAATGTATATATAAACATAAATATAATATGTACTTAATATATGTATTTAGAATTAAATCTTTTGTGCTACTTAACTTTAAAGTCTCTGGATTTAAAAAAGTTGTTAGTGTGTTTTTTATCAATTCATTATATCCCTTAACTTGTTTGAAATGATATACTCTCTTTGTATTTCTTTAGTGTAGAGATTGGCAACCTTTTTCTGTAACGGGCAAGATAATAAGTATTTTAGGCTATATGGGCCATAGTTAGTCTATCATGTTGGATTTTATAATGCTTTTAAAACATGGAAACAATTCTTAGCTTGTAAGCTACAAAAACAGGTTGCAATATGAATTTGACCCATGGGCCATACTATGCTGATGTCTTCTAGTATTCACCCTGGGATTGATAACATGCACACAACTTATCAAAGCCTAAAATTCATAAAGACCTTTACCTTTCTTCTGGGTAGCACACTGAAATAACATTTTGATACGATTTGTTTCCCACCCCCTCAATTCATATGTTACATTGTTATTTACATTTTATTTTAAATTCCACTAGACATTATTATCACAGTCCATGTATGTGCACATTTGCCCACGTTTGCCACATTCCCTGCTCTCTAGTACGCTGATCTTCTGTCTAGATCATTTTTCTTCTGCTTCAAGTACATGTTTTAGAATTTTCTTTAGTGAGAGTTTGCTGGTGATAAACTCTCTATTTTTATTTGCCAGAAAATGTCTTTATTTTGTTCCCATTCTTGAAAGTGGGACTCTAGGGTCCTAGTGCCAGCTCTGCCACCATGGCTGATGTATAACCACAGCCTAGTCTGTTCCTTTTCCTTCTTGGCCTCAGTTTTCCAATTGATGAACCAAGAGGAAGAGACAGTCATTCCTCCACCTGCTGCTAGCTCTGTCTGATCTTTAGGGGAGGTGTTACGACCAAAGCCCAAGGTCTGTACTGGGAAGTTCGAGGCCATGGTTGCCTAAATGACTCAAGGACCACAAAACGCTGGGCTAGGTACAGCGGACTAATGAGAAGCTTCTTCCCGGAAGCCATAAGCTTGAGAACGCGCATCCTCTAATGCTACCACACCTATAGCACTTACGTAGGTGTTATCCAATATCTGGCTTGGGTTAGCAGCTTCTCACAGGGAGGCCTGAGGAAATGGCAGCATTGGGTGAGAATTTGCTGCCCCTTCCTGGGTTAGGAGACCACAGGAAGGCGAGCCTCTCTCTTTGGGCTCCCAGTCCCTACTCAGTCCCACCTTCCCTGAGCTGAGGCAAGACTCTTGGGTTCTGGCCTCTACTCTGTGCCTCAAGCCAGTACTTGCCCCTCTTGGGGCTTCAGTTCCCCCTCATGAAATGGGATGAGGGACAGTGGATATCAGTGTCAGGAGATCCTGCCCTGCCCATCAGAAAGAGTAATGGTCCTTGATCCCCATCTGGTTCCAACTCTGGGGAAAGGCAGCGCTGAGTGCGGGCACAAGGGCCTGGCTACCCTGGTGCTTGACCTTTCTGGACCTTAGTGCTTCTCACCTGTGCATGGAGGTGGCAGCAGCACCCACCTGGCAGAGCTGGCAGGATTTTCCTGGAGCCTGACACTGGATCGGTGGTGCAAAAAGTAACTCCCAGGCTACCAATGCCCCTCACTGCCTCTGCCAGGCCCTCGCAGGGCTGATGCTTTCACTCCCAGGGGAAGCCAGAACCAGGAGCACCCTTGGCTGGGGCAGTTCCGGAGCAGGTGCTACAGGGTCCTCGGTGGCCAGGACTTCCACTCACCCAGATCCTTCCCTGCCTCCAGGCCAGCCCCCAAATTAGTTATCATTTAGTTAAGACTACCAGCCTGCAGACAGTTCATTGCTCTCATTAGCAAAACATGAAGGCTTTAATGAGCAATTAATTAATAAAACTGATGAGTACCAGAGCCCCTTCTTTCAGCAGGAATTGATTTTATTAGCCATTCAGTCATTTGAGCAAAGGCTGATATCCTGGGGTTTGTATCCTTCAAGATTCTGGGGCAAATGGAAGGCAACCAGTTATCATTTCTAGAGAGCCAACTCTGGGCCAAGCAGTGTGCCTTACAAACCACATCTTTTTTAGTCCTTATGATGAGGTAATACTATGTGTATTATGCCCATTATACAGACGAGGAAACTCAGGCTCAGAAAGGTTATTCTCTTCTCAGGCTCAGAAAGGGTCACATGACTAAGTAGAAATGGATTCCAGCTTGCCTGATTCAAAGGTACTTTCCCCTTGAGTGGCACCTCAAAAAACCTCTGTTTCCTTTTATGGTTGGAAGACCCCAGAACCTATGAGCTAAAGAGGCTGTTTCCTGACCTCATGGCCTTGCAGGAAGGGGGCGTATGGACCCAGGTTTCTTCCCAAAGTAACTTTATGGCTTTAGTGATAGAGGAGGCTCTCAGCCTCTCATACCCTCTAAGGCAGGTTGGATTTTTCAGTCCCTGTGTCCCCCCTACTCCCAGCCTCAGCCTCCATCCTCAAGTTCAAGATCCTTCTTCACTGCAAACTTACCTCTTCCACGTCTGTGGCTTTCCTCTCAGGCAATCTTAATGTGATTTTAGATGGCACAGGACACTGATTTTTAATTTTACTGAAGGAATAGCCCTTCATTAATTATGGCATGCGCCCTTGGTCATTTAACACAGGGATATCATGTGTGTGTGTTTATAAAAGCAATCGCTTTGAATTAAATGTAAAAAGTTCAATTTATCTAGAAGAAAATATTATGTAAATATTTGGCAGATTTGACTTCGAGACTTGGAAAACCCTTAAGAATGGAACTTGCTTGCCTGAAGTTGGGGAGACCTGAGTTACTCCACCTCTCTTTAATGGAACAGGTTCTAGGAGGTGTTTTTCAGCCCCAAGAGAGAAGTCTTTTCTTTTAGGGGAAGTTGGCCTTCCTTCTCAGCTGACAGGCTCCTGCGACAGCTGGGTTATTTATTTTGCTGAAAGTGATATCAATGTACTGCATATGTATGGTTTAAAATAATCGTGGTTGCCCGAGGGTGGAAGTGGAGGGAAGACTGACTGCAAAGGAGCATGAAGGTACTTTCTAGAAAGATGGAAATGGGATGGGTGCAGAGTGCACGCCTGTAATCCCAGCATTCTGGGAGGTTGAGGTGGTTGGATCCCTTGTGTTCAGGAGTTCGAGACCAACCTGAGCAAAAGTGATACCCCCATCTCTAAATATAGCCAGGTGTTGTGGCAGATGCCTGTAGTCCCAGCTACTCAGGAGGCTGAGGCAAGAGGATCACTTGAGCCCAAGGGATTGAGGTTGCTGTGAGCTATGATAATGCCACGGCACTCTACTGAGGGTGAGAAAGTGAAACTCTGTCTCAAAAAAGAAAAAAAGATGGAAATATTCTACATCTTGGTTGGGGTGTACACATTTGCCAAGTCATTAACCTGTATACTTAAAATGTGGAAATTTTATTGTAAGTAAATAAAGTTGATATGAAGACCAAACCAAAGCCACAGCTATTCTTCTGTGTTGGGAGCCACTCCTGTTCATTTCTGGCTCTGAGTTCTGACCCCTGTTCTCTTCTGCACCATGGAATATGCTAGCTCTCACTCAGCAGTGACTTCAGCTGCTCCCAAAGTCAACATTTACAGAGTTCTGCCATGAGCTGGTCACAAGAATGCACAAAGTGGCAGAGAGATACACTTGGCAGATGGGTATCACAGGTCAGGCAGGAAAGGGGGGATTAATCAATAAATGGTGTTGGGACAATTGGTCCTCCATTTACAAGCAAAATTAGATCACAGTAGGGTGACTATAGTTAACGAGAATTTATGGCATATTTGAAACCAGCTAGAAGAGAAGGTTTGGAATGTTCCCAACACAAAGAAATGATAAATGTTTGAGGAGATGGATATCCCAAACGCCTTGATTTGATCATTATACACATATCAAAATGTCACACATACCCCATAAGTATGTACAACTATTATGTATTGATTTTTTAGAGGGGCTTGCTTTACAAAAACATTGGGCCCTTACCTCATGTCATGTACACACACATAAACATTCCAGATGGAATAAAGGTGGATAGACTAAATGTTAAACCAAAACTATAAAAATATGGAAAGAACATATAGGGGAATTTTTAAAGTAAATTCTGATACAGAAAAGGTCATTTAAAGAAAGATATAGGGCTGGGTAAGGTGGCTCATACCTGTAATCCCAGCACTTCTGGGAAGCCAAGGTGGGTGGATTGCTTGAGCTAGACCAGCCTGAGAGAGAGCGAGACCCTGTCTCTCCTAAAAAATAGAAAACTAGCTGGGCATTGTGGCAGGCACCTGCAGTCCCAGCTACTCAGGCAATTGAGGCAAGAGGATAGCTTAAGCCCCTGAGTTTGAGATTGCTATGAGCTGTGACAGCACAGCACTCTACTCCCAGGGCGACTGAGTGAGACTCTATATAAAAAAAGAAAAGAAGAAAAGAAAGATGTAGCCAGAAGTCATAAAGGAATGTTATAATTTTGGAACTCTTTTTCTGGAATGGTTATCAGAGTTGTTACAGTAAAAAATGCCTGACATAAGTTTGTGAACTCATCCTAGAAAAAATGCCTTGAAGGATGGTCTAGGTGCTGGCGTCATCTTCCTAAGGGGAGTATGTCAAAGGTGACCACAGTGATACTCAACAGTGAGATATTTAGCACTTTTTCTGGGATGAGGTCGCAAACTTAACTGTCCAACCATGTATGTTTCTAATACGCAAAGAGGTCCTATCGATCCGTATGACAATGACAAAAAGCCCGATCAAAAATAGGTAAAGTATATAAACATTTGTTTCACTGGAGAAGAAAGAAAAATGGATGATATATGAAAAGTTGTTCACTTATAATTACAAGTAGGCCCATTACAGCAATGAAATTATCCCTCTCCAGATGGGCAAAGGTTAAAAAACATTGGCACGGGTGTGGGGAAATCGGAGCTTTAATACATTATCAGTGAGACTCTATTTTTTTAAGGGGCGTGATTTCATAATATTTATGAAATTTTTAATTTCACAACTCTATGACCTTGTAATCTCTCTTTTAGGAATCTACCCCTTAGGAATAGCCACATGTGTGCCCAAATATATATGTTAATTACTGCAAAGTGTATTATACTAAAAATGAAAACTGCCTACATTTCTTTCAATAGAGGGTTATGGCTAAATAATTTTACATCTTGTGCAATGAAATTCTTGCATTAATTAAAAAGAATGGGACTGCATGTCCTGACCTGGAATAACGTCCATTATATCTTGGCAAGAGGAGGAGAAACAAGTTGCAATGTATGTCATACTAATCCAATTTTTGTAGAAACAATTGTATGTATGAGTTATAAGAATGCATAATAACAATGTCTCACAATTTTTGAGTGTCTACTGTGCCAACCAGGAGCATGGAATTATTATTATTATTTCTCTTCTACAGATGAGGAAACTGAGGCACAGAGTGGTTAAGTAATTTACCCAAGGTAGCACAGCTAGTAAGGTACAGAGCAGGGATTTGACCTCTGGCAGCCTACCTCTACAACTTGAGCACATAACATAACCTTAATGTGTATGGTCTCATAGGCCCAAAACATTCCTGTTAATAGTGGTGACCTCTTAAGTCAACCCTGGAGAGGCCAACTCACTTTTAACAAATACTTTGAAATAGAGATTAAAAACCACAAACTTGTAAAAAGGACTTACAATGAAAAGCCCCAGTCTCCTCCAAACCCCTCCCCAGGGGCAACCACTTCTAACAGGTCTAGTTTATGTGGCAGTTACTTTCAGAGCAATAAATAACATACTGTCACTGCCGTTTCTTGATTTATTAACTTTGAATATTATCTGTTGACTTCTGTAAGCATTCGAAAAAGGAAAAATCAGCTTATCTTTTTTTTTCTTTCTTTCTTCTTGTGGTGTTCCTTGATAACAGGGCCGTTTGCTGCTCTGGCTCTGGTCTGCACCCTGGGCTGGGGTACAACTTTACCACAGTTGCTCTGACTAAGCCCACTGAGGCTCAAGGTTGAAAAGGGGCTTCCCCAAAGTCACTGCAAGTTGGTATTGGAGGGGATATCTGACTCTTCCTGGGGTCTACCAGGGTGTCTTCCTGGCTTTAGGACTCGGCTGTCTCTGTGATACCCTGTGGCTCACTCTGGGGCTGACTGTGGTGCCCCTTGGGCCCACGAGGGCCTCTCTCACTCCAGCAGAAGGTTAGCTTGGCTGGGTGGGTGGCCCTCGCTGAGTGCCGGCTGTGGGGCTAGCTGAGGCCTCCTGCAGCTCAGAGGCAGGGGCAGGAGTGTTTGTAGAGCGACAGGTGTGGCCTGTGTGTTTGACCAGCCAAGTTTTTTGTTCTCCACCACAGACTGATAGACCTAGACTTTGACCTCTGGGGAGGTCACAATTTTGGCCTTCCTGATTGCTGCCCCCATGGCCCTCCTGATAGCTACTCCCATGACCCTGCATCTCCAGGGGAAAGGCTAAGCCAGTGGCTGAGGCCAGTGGGCATGCTGAGTGCCTAATACCCAAGGCCCCTGGGAAGAAAGCACCCTACTCACTTTCCTGACCCTGCAGTCACCTGGTGGGGGAGTATTGAAAAAATTACTAATACTGGTCACCAACTTAAACCAATCAAATCAGAGACTGTGGTGGGAGTCCTTGAGTCTAGATGGAAAGGAGACCAGAGAGGGTAGTGATTTGCTGGAGGTCACACAGCAGCCATGAGATGAGGAAATAGGAGTATCCTGAAGGTCTCTTCAGCCTGGAGAGAGTCAGGCTGGTGGGTTGAGTGCAGAAAACAAAAGAAATGCCAGGTTAGGTTTGAACATGGGGCTTATAGGGGGACCTGGCAGTGAAGGGAGACCTTGCCCATCACAGAGGGGCCTCGGAAAGGATGTGGCCAGTACTGCCCCCTAAATGATGAGCTCCTTACAGCTCAGTTTAGGGTAGAGGAAGGGTCCTGTCTGAGCTATGTCTACACTTAGAAAGGCTGCTTATTCATTAAGTTATAGACTCCTTTCCTCTCTAAATTTTGATCTCCCCATGTACAAAATGAGTGTGTGGGTGGGAGGGAGGGTGGGGTCGAGGACTGTGGGAACTTTTGGTTTCAAAATTAAGAACCACAAGAGGGACTCAACCTAACAAATATTGTAACCTAATTCTTTGTAATTATTGTAAATGTAAATATTGTAACCTAATTCTTTGTACTCACAAATTAACCTGAAACAATAGTTTTTTCAAAAATCAATATTGCAAAAAATCTATACTAAAAAGTAAATAAATGAAATTATGAACCATGAGGAAGATCCCTGAAGGAGCCTGTGCTAGGCAGGCTATGATTTTGGCTGCTGTAACAGATACCAGGACACTGGTGGCATGAACAGAAGACGTTTACTTCTCTCTTGTGTGATGGTCAGGGATGTCCAGGGTGGGTGCACTGGCACCAGGACATCAGGCACCTAGACTCCTTCCCTCCTGTGCTCCCCCCCAGGGTAAGGCCCTCATCCTGCCCAAGGCCACCACCACTGTGTCCTTGAATCAGCAGGCAGAGGGGAAGCAGAAAGAAAGGGCATGCTCTTCATTTAAAAAATTTTAATTTATTATTATTATGGGTACACAGTAGTTGTGTATCTTTATAGAGTTCATGTAAAGCTTTGCTACAGGCATACAATGTGAATTGATCAAATCAGGGTAATTGGGGGTATCCATCACCTCAAACATTCATCATTTCTTTGTGTTAGGAACATTCTAATTCCTTAGTTATTTTGAAGTCTACTCTAACATGTTGATGATAGTCACTTTGTTGTACTACCAAACATGGTTCCTTGTAACTATCTAACTATATTTTTACACTCATTCCACTTTTTTCATCCCCCCGCTCCTCTTGTTACACCTCCCAGCCTCAGGTAACCGTCATTCTACTCTCTGTCTTCATGAAGCTTTGTTGGTGGGGTTTTTTTGGTTGTTTTTTATCTTTTTGAGACAGAGTCTTGCTGTTTCCCATGCTAGAGAGCAGTGGTGTCCTCACAGCTCACTATGACCACAAACTCGTGGGCTTAGGTCATCCTCCGGCCTCACCCTCCTAAGGAGCTGGGACTACAGGTGTGTGCCACCATGCCCGGCCCAGTTGTTTTTAATATTCAGCTCCCACGTGTGAGTGAGAACACACGAGATCTCTTTCTGTACTGGGCTTATTTCACTTACCATCATGTTGACCAGTTCTATCTATGCTGTTTCAGATGGAAAGATTTCATTCTTTTTAGTTGTGTCTCTTCTTTTTAAGGATGAGATCCCAAAGTTGCAGACTTTACTTCCACTCACATCCTATTGTCTAGAACTTGGTCACATGACACACTTAGCTGCGAGGGAAGCTAGGGAATGATACCTTTATTCTGGAGAATCATGAAGCCCCAGAGGTGGGCTCTGGCTTCAGATGGGCTTTGTTTGGCTTCTAACAGACTTTAAATCCATCTAAATTATGGTGGTGCCTGTGGCTCAACAGAGTAGGGCGCCAACCCCATATGCCAGAGGTGGTGGGTTCAAACCTCAGCCCTGGCCAAAAAAAAAAAAAAAAAAAAAAAAATGCAAAAAAAAAAAAAGCCATTTGAATTGATTCTCAACTTCTAACAATTCATATTTTCACCTAAATATCAAATTTCTGGTTTCTCTTGAAAAACTGAAGGATCAGGCTACAGGGGGCCTATTTTCCCTTAAGTGACAATTCAATGGAGCTGGGCAGTGCCCCCAACATGATCTGTAATCTCCAGTTGACCCCAGGCTCCCCCCACTCCCTCTTCCGTTCACCAGCTTTGCCACCTGGCCTCTGTGGGCATTGAAGTTTGTAATTCCTAGTCCAGTGTAGCTGAAAGTCCAGTTTCCTTCTATAGACAAAGAAACTGAGGCACAGAGAAAAAAAGGACTTGCTCAAAGTCATCCGGGGAGCATAGACAGAGCGGGAACTTGCAGCTCCAGCCTACAAGCTCAGTCTCATATCCTCTCTGCCACACCCATCACCTGAGGATCAGCCAGGTGTCACTTGGGAGGAAGGGTGGCCCAGTGATTAAGCCAGTAGGTGCTGGGTCTGATGAGCCTGGGTTCAAATCCTCACTCTGACACTTGGAGTTCCAGGGCAGGTAACAGCTCGCTGAGCCTTGTCTTGTTTTTTTGTTTTCTTTTTTAAAATAAGATGAGATAATAACAGAGTCACATGAGGACTAAAGTGAGGTGCAGGGCCATTGGCACCTGACAGCAAGCCTGTCTTTAGACTGTGCACCCTAATTACTTCACTCCAGCCTGCAATATACTAATTATTGTGGTAGGAACTCAGAGATGAGCGGAAAAGCAGAGTGTTTTATTCCCATGCGAGTGGGAGCAGCCCCGGCTGCCCTGTCTGTGTACCAGGGCATGGTTTCCCTGCTGTGGTGTGGCAGACCCAGATTGCTGAGGCCATTCTGCAGGGTGAGCAGAATCTGTGTCAGGCTGCGGAGGTGGCCTGAGCAGCGCCTGTACTGGGCCACCCCGGAAGCATAGAGGCCCTCTCTGACTTAGAGGCTGTGCCAACCCAGCTATTTCTTCAGCAGCTTGAGCTGCCTGTGTGGGTTTTTGGTATAACCTCAGGGAGGCCCCAGCTGCCTCTCCTGCCCACTTGCCAACACCTCCAAGCATAGTGTGCTTTGGGGCCAGTGCAGCAGCTGGGGGGCAGTCCCCATCACAGCCCCCAAACAACATTTGGTTTCAGGCTCTATTTATATACATCTACTCGTGGTTTTTGTTTTGTTTTGCTTTGACTGCACAGAAAGCATTAGGACAGCTATAATGGAAATAATTCTAAAATAGAAAAAAAAGCATCCCCAATGCTACCTGCTGGCTCTACTTCCTGATAGCATTGCTTAAGTGCTTGCTGCAAACCAGGCACTGTGCTTCTACGGTGAATCTTGCTGGGGCTACGTGACTATCCAGTGAGGAAGAAACATGATACAGATGGGGAAACTGAGGCACCAAGTGGCAACCACCTCCTTAAGGTTACACAGCTAGGACTTGAGGCCAGCTCCAGTGTCCTACGTCCTTCCACTGCTTGGGGCTGCCCCTCCTTGCCTCACATCCCTGCCCCCTCCCAGCTTGACCTAGAAACAGAAATCCTATCCAATCTTTCCCTCTATGCAGAGCTCTTCTGAGTTGCCCTGGAGGTCAGCCCTGTCTCAGACTGGGGAAACTGGTCCCTGTGATGGTGGAGACACTGTGTTTCTTTTCTGCTTATTTCTGTGTGACTATAGCTTGTTGCTGGAGCATCCTTTACGTGGGGCCCTTTTCCTGTAGGAAACCAGGCTTTGGGCTTTCCTCAGAGGAGATGGACAAGATCAATACAGCTTTCATGAGCTGTGCCTTGTAGGATCCTGCAGGGAGGCAGGCTGGGCACACAGGACAGGATGAGGGCAGGTGGGGCCAGTGGCGTGTCGGGGCCTGCTGCTCTGGCTTATAAGAGCTAGTTGTTAAAATTTTAGACATTCAGTGAGTTGGTTGTTAAGCATAGACACTATTAAGAGTTAAATTACATAAACAAAATTAAATTATAGTCATAATGTTTTCTGCAACAACATACCTTATGTATGACGGGTGATCCCACAAGATTACAAAGGGGCTTATTTCGATTATTTTATTATTTTATTTTATTTATTTTATTTTATTTTTGTTGTTGCTGTTGTTCTTGAGACAGACTCTCACACTGTCACCCTGGGCAGAATGCAGTGGTATCATAGCTCACAGCAACCTCATACTCGAGCTCAAGCGATCCTCCTGCCTCAGCCTCCCGAGTAGCTGGGACTCTAGGAGCGTACCACAATGCCTGGCTGGTTTTTCTATTTTTAGTAGAGATAGAATCTCACTCTTGTTCAGGCTGGTCCTGGACTTCTGAGCTCAATTGATCTTCCCGCCTGGGCCCCCCGGAGTGCTAGGATTACAGGCACCACCATACCTGGCTTTGGGAGAGATGAACTGATAGGGAGAAATGATTGATATTCAGTAATCATGCTGGGACATTTGGTTTTCCATATGAAAATACAGTGGAACCGCCATAGTTGCCCACCTCCCCACATTGACCATTTCCTTAAATTGACCTAATTTTCATAGATTGGACATATGCCACATGTAGGCATCAGTACCGGAGGCCTAGGTCCTTATGTTGACCAGATTTTTACAAACCCTGCCACTTACAGAGGTTCTACTGTGTGTGTATTATACACATACATATTATTTTGTGTACACACACACACATATATATGAAATGTAGCATCTAGGTTTGTGTAAATATAGTCTATGGTGTTCACACAACGAAAGCGGCCTAAAAATGCTTTTCTCAGAACTCATCTCTGTTGTCAAGCAACTCCACTTAAAAAGACAATAAATACTCAAAATGCATCACTTCCTAATTATAGCAATTGCAACCCATTTTTCTCTAATCTGTCGTAGTGGATTGAATTGTGTTCCCCCTGCCTCAAATTCGTACCTTAAAGTTCTCACCCTGAGCACTTCAGGTCGTGACCTTATTTGGAGGTGGAGTCTTTACAGAGGTAATCAAGTTAACAGGAGGTTTAGAGTGGGCCTCATTCTAACAGACTGGTGTCCTTACAAGATGGGAAAATTCAAATGCAGACACACATACAGGGAAGATGCCATGTGAAGGCGAAGGCAGAGATGGGAGTGATGCTTCCCAGGAATGGGAAGGAAAGCCAAGGAATGCCAAAGATGGCCAGCAAGCCAGTAGATGTTGGGGGGGGAAACATGAAATAGGTTCTCACTCAGAGCTCTCGGAGGATGCCCACCCTCCTGACACCCTGATCTTGGTCTTCCAGTTTCCATAATAGAGAGACAACAAATTTCTGTTTAAGCCACCCAGTTCATGGCAGCAGGAGCAAATGAACACATTTACATACACTCCTGAGGTTGTTGACATCTACTGTGCTGGCAGAGTAGATGTGTTATATGATAGGAGCTACTGTGAATTGTATCTAAATCCCACGTGCAAAGCTTGGTATCTTAAAATTGCTAGTAGTGGGAATATTTAAACCACAGAAATCTGCAAATGCTGCAGATCAGGACTTGATTTATTGTTTTGTTGATTGTCTAGACAGATTTGAGAAAATAGTGCAGAGAATGTTAATAAGGCACATTTCACGCCAAGCATCACGTCTGTAGCAGTTACATTGTGAGTAGCACGACAAATTTGAAAACCATTTTCCACTTCACTGAAGTATTCAAAATCTATTATGTGATTCAGCAAAGACTCTAGTATTTGAAGATTATTATCCAATTCAGCAAAATAATTGCTTACGGGCACCCATGGAGAAATGAAGTTCCAAAAATATCTTCGTTGTTTCCCTTTCTTCTTGTTTATCAATGCAAATGAAAATATCATGTCCGATCTACATTCAGAGAGCCAGTTGTTAACATTTATTGGCCCACCATGGCGAGGGTCAAGGGAGGCAAGCTTTGGTCTGCCCAGAACTGAGGGACCTAAGGCTGCAGGGAGTAGGTAGGTGGATGGACATGCCTGCCTTTCAGCTGCTCTGCATAGAGCAGAGTCAATGCCTCCTCCCTGGAAGGGGAGAGGGAGGGTGCCCACTTGTGTCCTGAGGGGTTTGGCAGGGCTCCTGGTTGGTCTCTGGGTACCTCCAGCTAGGACCCTATGGTGTTAGCAGCTGAATTTCTGACCAGAGCTGATCTGGGATGCAGGACAGGTTGCTCAGCTTAGCCTTGACCAATGGCCTTGACCTAGTCAGGGAAGGGCCAAGACCTTGAGATGCTCTCCTTGAAATGTAAATCGACCCCCTCACCCTCTGCTTACATCCACTCATGGCTTCCTACTGCCCTAGAAGTAAAATTGCACCTGCATCCTTGTCCTCACAATTCTGCTCTTTGGCCTCATCTTCCGTTGCCTCTGTGCTCAAACCAACAAACACTCCAGGCTTGTTCCCCACTCTGAGCCTGTGCACATGCTGTTCCTTCTGCCTGGTATGCTGAGCCCAAGGCCCACCCTTTCCAAAGCTGGCATTTTCTCATCCATTAGAACCTTATTACAGGCCGGGCAAAGTGGCTCATGCCTGTAATTCTAGCACTCTGGGAGGCTGAGGTGGGTGGATTTAAGACCAGCCTGAGCAGGAGCGAGACCTCATTTCTAAAAATAGCTAGGTGTTGTGGCAGGTACCTGCAGTCCTCGCCACTCGGGAGGCTGAGGCAAAAGAATTGCTTGAGCCCAAGAGTTTGAGGTTGCTGTGAGCTACGGTGCCACAGCACTCTACTGAGGGTCACAAAGTGAACCTCTGTCTCCAAAAAAGAGAAAGAACCTTATTACAAATGTCACCTCTTCCAAGAAGCCTTCACTGGCTAAAGTGGATCTGTCATCATCCACCCTTTTGTTTTTTCTTCATTGTCCTTATATTACACGTAAATATTTGTCTTCGTATTTATTTATTCATTTTTTGAGATGAGGTATGGCTCTATCATCCAGGCTAGAGTGCCGCAGCACGGTGACAGCTCACTGCAACCTCCAACTTGTGGGCTCAAGCAATCCTTCTGCCTCAGCCTCCCAAGTAGCTGGGACTATAGGCACAGGCCACCACACCCAGATGATTTTTTTGTGGAGATGAGGTCTCACTATATTGTCCAGGCTGATTTTGAACTTCTGGCCTCAGGTGATCCTCCTACCTTAGCATCCCCCAAATGCTGGGATTATAGGTGTGAGCCACCGCACCCAGCCTATCTTTATATTTATTGAATTATTTTATTGATTTTATATTCCTTACCTCACTTTCTCATCAAGCTGGAAGCTTGATGAAAGTAGGGATGGTCTCTGCCTCATGTCTGCAGAGCCCAGTTTGAGACCTGGCACTTAGTGGGCCCTTGGAAAGTGTTTGTTGAATGAATGAACAAAATACACTTAATGAGAAGCTGGGTCACATAGAGGTAAATCATGGACCTGTGGTCCAACAGAGATGTGGATTCAAAACCTGTCATTGGCACTTGCCAGTGACACACTCTGGGGCAGGTTACTAAATCTCTTTGGGTCTCAGTCTCCTTTCTAAATCTCCGATGTAATTCCCTTATAGGAGAGTTACGGGGGTTAAATGAATCAATCCACGTGGAGTTTTAGGAGTGGGCCTGGCTAAGAGGGGTCTGAGAGAGCTGGAAGTCAGTATTCTTGTAGGTAAAGTGATGTGGGATTTGGAGAGTTCAGAGGTTCAGAGCTGACTTCCCACAAGAGAAGAGGGTTCCAAGAGGGCTTCTAGGAAGAGAGGACTTGTGAGCTGAGCCATAAAGTGGGGGAGGTTTGGAGTTTCTCTAGGCAGAGGTGGGGTAGGGAGATCAGGAGCACCGGGGGCGTCTGGTCCCAGGAAGAGATGTGTGGGCAGGGCAGTGATGAGATGCCCTTCCTGTTGCCCCCACTCTAGCTGCTAGGCACCAGAGACAGACCCAGTATGAGCTGCCCTAGATCTAGGCCTGCAGCCTCTGCCCCCACAGTCTTGACATTGGGTTTTCCCCTGTTTCCCGTGTTTAGTGGGTACACATAGGGTACAGGGAGGTTTGAAAATGCCTGAGGCAGAGGATATTCAGTTTCCCCAGTCTGGACCCTGGAGGAACTATGTCAACTTGAGACACAGGGCAAACCTGGAGCAGTCCCATGATGCTGCACAAGGAGAGCTCCTGCAGCATCAGGGGACACCATGGATCTGGCCTAATGCTACAGAGGCTTGGGCTACGTGCTTTGAGTTGCCTTTGCTTGCCCTTAGTCTCTTTATCTGTAAAATGGGGCCAGACACTCCCCAGAGCTGCTGGGACAGTCAGATGAGCCTTTTGGTTGGCACGGTGCCTTGCAGAGTGATGCCCTGTCCCTGACCCGAGTCTCACCTGTGATTCACCTGAACACACTGTGGACAGGTTCTCTCATTGTCCCCATGTCACAGATGAGGGACACTGAGGATCAGAAAAGGGCCCTGACCCACTACACAGCTAGTGAGTGATACATCCAGGATTGAAAGCAGGTCTCCTAACCCCAGACAGAGCACAGATGGATGGTCACATACCGACAGAGCCTGGGTGACTGGACTTGAATGTGGCCAAAGGTTGCAGAGAGTGGAGAAGGAACATGTGTGGGAGGCAGGTGACACCATGGGCTGGCCTCCGCCTCTTTTCTGAAAAGCACTGTGGGGCTGGTCTTAAGCTGGCTGTGAAGCTGTGGGATTGCGCATCACATCTGGCCACAGAGACCACCTCCTTCCAGATGTGACCAAAATGGAGGAGCATGTTCCTGTTGCTCTAATGCAAGCAGCAGAGGCTAATACCATCCGATAGGCAACACAGAAGACCAAAAGGGGCTTTAAAATATCAGTAATTTAAATTCTCCCCTGTGTTTGGATATGGCCAGCATTTACTGAGCTCTTACCCATGTGCCACCACAGTTGGAAGCACTTTAGCGACTTCTCATTTAATCTTGTTTAATCTTCACGACCGCTTCCTGGGTAAATGCTGCTATCAGCCCCATTTTGCAGATAAGTAAACCAAGGCTAAGAGACACGAACTAAGTAGAGCTGGATCCCACCCTTCAAGCTGCTCTGCAGCCCATGTCTGATCACACTCTGCTGCCAGCCCTATGGGGTTGCCCTCAGTAGAGTGTTGTGACGTCACAGCTCTCCAACTCTTGGGCTTAAGCGATTCTCCTGCCTCAGCCACCCAAGTAGCTGGGACTACAGGCACCTGCCACAATACCCGGCTTTTTTTTTTTATTGTAGTTGTCATTGTTGTTTAGCAGGCCCAGGCCAGGTTTGAACCCGTCAGCCCCGGTGTATGTGGCCGGAGCTCTAACCACTTGAGCTATGGGCACCGGGGCCTGGGCTGTTTGTTTTCTAAACCTTAAAGCCCTGTGAAAATATCAGTTTAGTGGATGAATGCATGAATTAATGAGAAATAGCCCAAGTAAGTTACCCTGTGAGGGAAAGTGGTTTTAGAGACCATCTTGTCCTCCCCAGATGTGGCAGGTGTTTCTCTGTAACACGGCAAACTGAACAACACCCCAGCTTCCCTCAGAGATGGGGAGCTCACTCTTAGCCTGTGGGAGACAATGGCTCTCAGAGAGACTGTGCAGGCTGGGCATGGAACATGAGATGTCAGAGCCGGGGGCCCCTCATGCCTCTCCACACCTCCCATGTGCCCAGACATCGGAGGGAGTCTGTGCTTCCTGAGGCCCTCCACTCAGTGGAGGGGGGAGGAAAGTAAGGGAGGAACAGAGTGAGGCTGGGACTACCCAGGGTGGATAAAGGGCGTGGGTTCCTGGAGGCTAGTTCAGGAGTCAGGGTGCCCATTGTGACTTTAGTTGTGTTTTCTCAGTCTTCTGTGCCCTGGCTATGAAACCCGAATTATAGGGTGGAACCTGTGGCTCAAAGGAGTAGGGCGCCGGCCCCATATACCAAGAGTGGTGGGCTCGAACCCAGACCCGGTCAAACTGGAAAAAAAAAAAAAAAAAAAAAAAAAAAACGTAGCTGGGCGTTGTGGCGGGCTCCTGCAGTCCCAGCTACTTGGGAGGCTGAGGCAAGAGAATCACCTAAGCCCAGCAGTTGGAGGTTACTGTGAGCAGTGTGATGCCATAGCACTCTACTGAGGGTGATAAAGTGAGACTCTGTCTTTACCAAAAAAACAAACAAACAAAAAGCAACCTGAATTACAAGTTGGCTCTTGCCTCCTGGGGTGTGATGAGGGATCAGGGATTCAGCACAGGGCCTGGTGGCCAGGATCACAGCTGTTACTACCATCTCTACAGCCCTCAGACACCGGAGTTGGACACTTCCTGGCTCCATTTCATTTAATCCTTCATCCCAGGGGTGCCAGGCTAGGTCCTGGGTCAGGATGTCCCAGGGATCCAGCCCCGGCCCACAAAAGCTCCAAGGGGAAAGCAATTTTCTGTCCCTTTCCCTTTTGCTCCCTTTGCCCCTGGGAGGCAAAGGCATGTGTCCTCATTTACTAGATGACCCGAGGCCAGAGAGCTTAAGCAACTTCCCCAAGCACACCCAGTGGTGGAGGGTCCAAGCCCAGGGCTCCAGGCCCACCTGCCACTGCCCCCATGACGGAGCCTGGGGATACCATCACATGCAAGGGGTCTAGGGCAGAGGGGGTGAGGTGGGGCACAGTGTCAGGAGTAGAGGAGTTGCTGGAAGGTATACAGGAAGTCACTGGGACTCCCTGGTGTCCTTATCAGGGTAGGCACCATCTCTGGGGCCATGGGGAAACTCTGGGGCTTAAGATTCAGGCGGCGTCCAGTAAACCCTCCCTTTCAGACACTCCATCTGCATCCTGGTGCCCCCTTATCTGTGCTTGGCCAGGGGCTCACAGCTTCCTTCTGGGCAGAGCAGGCATGCCTGCTCGTGGGTTGTAGAGGGGCGTCAACAGTGGGAATTTGCTGTGGGGAAGAGGGGTGAGGGGTATCTGGGGACCAGGAACCTCAAAGGTCTGGGCTGGTCTCTAGGGACGGGTCTGAGCTGTGAGCAGACAGAGTCCTTCCTTACTTTGGGAGTCCTCTCCGACGACTCACCAGACCTGGACGCATACCTGCTCCCATCTGCTCGTCTGAGCATCCACCCTCGCTTCACCTCCCTGGTCACATCTCTGCTCCAGCTCCTTCATGGAGCCGCACAGCCCAGCTGCCCCCCTCCTTGTTCCATAAAAACACAAAGCAGCCACCTCAGGGCCTTTGCACACCCCGTCCCTTCTACCTGGAATGTGCCCACTCCAGACATCTCAGAGCCTCCCTCTCAGCCATGTTCAATCTGTGTTTAAGAGAATCCGAGCCTACTCTCGTCCTCCACCATTCTCATTTCCTTTTCCTGGCTTTATTTTGCTCCATAATTCTTACCATTGGATAGATTTCATTTGATTATTAATTCGTTGTCTGCTCCCCACAGCTCTAAGAGGGCAGAGACTTTTTTGTGTGTCCCCGTGCCTAGAATAGTGCCTGGTGCCCAGTAGGTCCCCGTGAACACTTGCTTAGTGCCTGGCATCCATCCGCCTGGCCATACTTTCACCCATCAGTATCCATCCTTCTTCCCACATGCCCTTCTTTACTCAGAATTCCGATGGGCCAGGCCCTGCACTGATTCTTAGGTCTGGTGACCTGGCAGAGCACCACCGATGAGGAAAATAATTCTGATGCTGGGGGTAGGTCAGAGAGGGGACTTCTGGGAGGCTGTGGGAGACACAATGGGGTGGCAGGTGAGGGAAGCTTCCTAAGGCGCAATATGTGTCTGCAGGGGTGCAGGGCCAGGCCCACCATGGTACCTTACGTAGCCAGAGGAGAATGAGTCGGCAACTGCCTGGACAGCACCTTAGAAGCAGTAGCAGTTCTCCAGTGGTTCTCAGTGGGCAACTGGTGTAAGAACAAGGCTGAAGGGTGCAGCAGGGCTGGGCAGGAGAGCAGAGGTGAGGGGACCAGGGGAGGATCTTCCTTTGTGTTGTGGGGAGAGGAGGAGTGTGCCCAGGGCCTCTCTGTTGTGGGTAGAACCCCCAGGGAACTACGTGGGAAGAGACGCCCATCCTTGCCCCCCACCTGTCTGTCTTGGTTCTCTCTCTGTCTCAAGTCCTGCAGGAGGCTGGACGTTCTGAGAGCAGGAGGCCCCACCCTCCACGCCCTATCCTTGGCTTGGTTTTATTACAAGCATGTAGGTCTGGGCTCAGGATTCAGGTGAGTCTGAACTCAGGGAGGAGGTGGGAAGAAACAAAGAGTTGGCGGATTCTGGGATGGGGGGAAGTACTTCCCAACAGCCCTGGGGGGCCCTGAGACCCGGAGACATCAATGACTCCCCCACACTCATCCAGCAGCCATAGGTGGGACCTGCTTCCCAGGGCAGAGGTGCCAAAGTCCACGGAGAGCTGAGGTGAGGAGTAGGGGACTCAGCACCCATGGGCTGGTGCAGCCCTACAGGGACACCGAAGAATGAGAGGGTGGCGGCAGCTGCAGCTGCTGGGCGGCCGGAAGTGGGGCTAGTCAGGCAGGTGGAGCCTCACCTGGGGCTGTCTGCTGGCTCAGGCAAGCTCAGACGGGAAGGCCAGGCTGCCTGTGCGCCCTGGGAGGTGCAGGGGAGGAGAGGTAGCTCAGGTGCGGTCTGCTGACTTGGAGGTAGGAAGCTGCTGTTCAGGTGGAGGACTGGTGGTAAAGGTCAGTGGTGGGTAGCTGCCAGCGTGGCCCACTTGGCCTTGACCATCTTTCTGGTCTGGCTCATTACCCTGAGTTCCGTGTGTGTGTGTGTGTGTGTGTGTGTGTGTGTGTGTGTGTGTGTGTGGCCTGACCATTGGCCTGCTCAGGGTTTGGGCGTCTCCAAGGGGGAGGGAGTGATTTGGAGGCCCTGGCTGCTCTGGGGTTACACCTTACTGCTCAGAGTGTAGGCTGGGCATGCTCATGCGATGGTCACCCTGGCATCGGGAAGCTGGCAGGGCATGAGCTATGTTGCCAGTGCTCAGAGGAGGTGAGCGTAGGACATGAGGGTAAGGGTGAGGCTACGGACTCCAGAGCTCGGACTGGAGGCATGAGCCAGGGACCTGGAGCCTCCTGCCTCCTTCCTCCTGGGACCCATGGGAAACCGGTTTGGGAGCAGGTTGGCCGGGTTGCTTGACTTTTGACAAAGAGGGAAAAAGCAGCCTCCCCTGGTGACCCAAGTGGAAGGAACAGGGGGTCCAGGACTGGAAGCATGCCTGGTCAGTGACCAGCAGGGGTTCCTCTGCCTCTCCCCAGTTCCCTGCACCCAGCAGCACAGCCCTCCCCACTCTGGCTGCTCAAGGTAAAAGTCCAGTGGTCTCCTCCCTGCCAGCTACTTGCCTCTCTGGGCCAAGCCTCTGTTGTAAGGCTCCTAAATGGTGGCTGAGGACTCATGGAAGGAAAATCTTAGCTCTGAAATTGCTCTGCAGGGCCCTTGGCCAGGATCTGTTTCCCATCACAGGGCAATGGGTCCCCTCCCCTGGTCCCTTGCAAACCCTGTCTCATTGGCCCTGCTGACAGCCAGGCAGAGGTGGGTGGCTAGAATCAAGAGGGGTCCAGGCGCCGGGCCTGCTCTGCCCTCACCACCCTGGCTCCCTGGGGTGTGTGGGCAGCAAATGGGCCCCCTATGTCTCCTTCGTTAATTAGGCGGCCCCTGCTAATGGGTGGTTGTCATCATGGCTCCATTATGCCTCCTGAGCCACCTGCGCCCCAGCACTTAGGGGGAGACCCTGGAGGTTCCTTCTGAGGTTCCATTCAGAAGGTGGCACTTCTGGGAGGTGTTGAGGGGCCGGGTGCTCTGCGGGCTTTCTGCCAAGTCATTTCAACTCCAGCTCTTTCTTTGCTAAAAGAGAAGTGGGGGCAGCCACTTCCAGATAAAGAAACTGGGGTGCCTTTAGGACTTCCCAAGTGAGTCTCCTGCAGCCAGCACACATGGGGATATCTGATAATGTGAGATGTCCCGTGAGATGGCTCATTGTCCCTCTCGAGATGGCGCAAGTCCTGCCATCTTTGCATACTGCTGTGCCACCTTGAGGGTAGTCACTAAACCTGTCTGGGCCTCATTCGCCTCCCTGCACATAGGAGCCATGCTGCCTCACTGCCTCACCGGAGGCACTTGGCCTGCGTCTGGCGTCTGAACAGCTGCCACTCAGACCTTGCATGCCAGGGCAGAGAGAGCCACTGAGGAAAGGATCACATCTGTTGGGATGGCCTTGGAGTAGGGGAAAACAGGTGACCCCACACCAAGTCTGGGCCCTCTTCTTCCGGAATGGAGGCTCCTACAGAGGAGTTAGAAGCCTCTTCTGCTCTCCCAACTATGCTGGGGGAATTTGCATTTTAAAAGAGAACCCAGGAGCAGGGAGTGATGCTGAAGCAAAGATAGGATAGCGACAGTGACATTGTAATTCCCAGAGCCCATTTTACATCCTGCATACTGTGGCACAGAAAGGTCAGTCCTGACAGTTTGACGCCAGATCCCATAGCTGGACCTCTGGAAGGCTTTGGGCAATGCTGAAAGCGTGGAGCCCCCCAAACTCTGGAGATCCCCAGGCAAGGCTGCTTATAAGCTGGGCAACCTCAGGTGTCCTCCCAGGAGCCACACTTGAGGAGGAGCCACACCTTTGGCTCCAGAGGAAGAGTGGGAAGGCACTGTCCCAGACACCTAGCTCTAATCCCTGAGCTGCAGAGGGGCACCCCAATGTCCAGAGGTGGGAGAGTCTTACCTGAGTAACCCAGGCCCCTGGATGCCCCACCCTTGGGCTTCTGAAGGTTGGAAGGCAGAGGTATGGCCAGAATGACCTTCTAGGCCTGTACTGGCTGGATACAACCTTCCTGCCAAATGCCCTTGGGAGGCCCGGTAGAGGGTCAGACATTCCGTCATGCCTAAGAAGAGGGGGTGGCCACCCTGTTTACCTTCTACCTCAGGCAGCTGGGCACCCAGGCATGCCTACCTCCTGGGAAGGTCAGCCAGCTTGAACTCAGTCTAAGGAACTGCATTCTGTAGCCTCCCCTTCCCAGCAGGGCAGGAACAGGGTGACCATGGGGGAGGAAGAAGTCTGTGTGCACCAGGCCCAAGGCCACTCCTTGTTGGCATATGGTCAAGATGCCACTGGAACCAGGAAGAGGGTATTGAGGGGGTAGATAAAACTTAGAGTCCCATCTGGTTTGAATCCTGTGTGCTTGTGGGCTGGCTGCTTCTAGCCCTCAGCCCCAGTGTCTTCCTCTGGCAAATGGGGCAAGGCCGCCCTGATGAAATTGTGGGAGAAAATGTAAGTCACTTGCCAGGCACAGAGTAAGAGCTCAGTAGGGGCCTGTGGGCTCCAAGTCTGGAACCTTCGGAGGGGAAAGGGTGAAGAAAGGACAATGGTGGCCAGGGGTGGATACAGGAGCCTGGTTGGCATCCGGGGCGTGCCTTTTCCCTGACCACAGCCACGGTGCTCTTGAAACCAGACACAGGTAAATGTGGGCAGGGCCCCTGCCCGGGCTCCTCCCTTCGAGAGAGCCAACTGGATTAAGTCTGCCCTTGGACCTCCAAATAAGGTTTCAGAAAACAGGCTTAGGACCTGGGCATTCTGTCCCCTACTGTTTGTCTGGGCTCTCATTCCACCATCTGTGCTGGCACCAACCTCTTGTACCCCAAGCCCGGGCTTGAATCTCCATCAGATTCATCCCATTTTAACAGCCCAGGACAGCTCTTGCTCCCATGTCTCGACTGTGTCAGGCTCTCTGCTTGTTCCCTAGCCGGGGGATGGGCATGGGTGACAGAGGCAGGCCTGGGGCATGGGGCACACAGCTCCCTTTGTGAGGGTGGCTGAGTCACATGTGCAATGCCATCCCTGCTGGGCCCTGGGATGGGTGTGATGGGAGATGGCGTTATCATGGGGTTGCGGCTGCTCCCACGCCTGTGCCCAGGAGGCTTTCCCATGGGAATAAACAGAGAGGTGACTGGGAGCATTGGCCACAAAACATGTGATCTGAGTTCAGGTCCTGACTCTGCTGTTGACTTGCTGTGAGGCCTTGGGAAGGTCCTGTCCCTGAGCCTCAGTTTCCATCTCTGTCAAACAGGAACTATCATCACTGTTTTATAGAGGAGATTCTGGATGTGAAAGGGCTCTCCAAACTGTGGAGTGCTGGGCTTTGGCTTTTGTGTTGACTTTATGATGATAACAGGCATTGTGCTCAATGATTTGTAAGATCACTCAGCTTGCAAGGCTAGAGGTCTAGACTTGAGTTGCTCTTGTCTAGTAAAAACCCATCTCTGAGCAGGCAATGGTTGTTCACTGCCATTCGCATGGATGGGTATAGTTTTTCAGTGTTTGCAAGGCTGTCTCATGTTCAAATGCTGCTCTGGCTGGAGGGTTAGAAGTGGAACAAGGGGATGAAAATACCCCACCCCAGCTCCAACATGTTCTCCTACTCAGCTAGGCCTCTCCCAGGACTCAGTCACAGTGGACAACAGGATTATCCAACCTCTTATTCCTGCCCTGGGGTCCACATGTTTTTGAAGGTCTCCTCTTATCTCCCTGGTGGCCCCATGTCTGCCTCCTCTGCAGGCCACTCTGCACAGCAATGCCCAGGAAACCCATCAGGGTGCTCATTCTGTGAAGTTTACCCATGTGGTTTCATTTAATCAGCCCAATGGGCAGGGCTATTTTTATCCCACTTGGGAGGAGAGGTGATAGATGGATCAAGGCATGCTTGCCCAAGTCACCCAGCTGGCAGGGACAGGTGTAGAGGCCAGCTGGTCTGAGCCCAGAGTCTGGGCTCCTAACTTCTCAGCAGCAGCATACACCCTCTCCTCTGTCACTTAAAATGAAGGGCTTCCTGCACTTTCCACTTTCAGTGCCTCCACTCCATCTCTGGCCTCTGCCACAGCCGTAATGCTTATGACCTGCTCTGCCCTTCACCTCTGAGCCCCAGAAATGTGCTTCCAGCTGCTTGTTAGGAGCAGGGGCAATGTTTAACACCCCTATATGCTGCAGGTTCACTCCCACTCATTGTGGCCAAGGGTGGCCTCTTCCTTGCCGTCTAGACCTGCACCCCGTCCTGTGCCCCCCACACTTAAGGAAGATTCTGACATCTCCCCACTCCCCATCCCTACATGTTAGGTGTGTATGTATCAGGGGTCCCAGCCCTGCTTCTGGTCCTTTGGACCAAAATCTTTTTCCCAGCCCCTCCCTCTGTATCTATCTTGTTCAAGGCCCCAGATGGATGCTGGCCTCCCTGCCCCATCCCTCCCCTCCCCTAGACCAGGGCTTCCTGTGCTTTAACACATACTGGAATCACCCAAGAATCTCCTTGAAATATATATGGTAGAACCTTCATAGCTAACCACCTCCCTGCATTGACCACCTCCTTTATTTGACCAACTTGTCAGGGACCGGACATGTACCACATGTACCAGTACAGTAGACTTAGCTCCTTATGTTGACCACCTCTTTATGTTGACCAGTTTGTTATAGACCCTTGGCTGGTCAGCTCACAGAGAGTCTACTGCTTTCAGATTTACCAGGTCTCAAGCACACCTGAGATCCAAGTTCTCAGGCTATGCTGCAGGTCCCCAGACCACGTTTTGAGTGCTGTTCACCCCTCTCCCTACCCAAACACCTTTCTTAGTGTCTTTAGCCCCTAAAATCCATTTTTTCAAAGTTTTCCAGAGTCTGACCCCCTACTTCTCAATTAGATCTCACTTCTTTCCAAGAATGGCTCTTTACCTCTGTTGATTCTGTCTAGAATGCCCTTTCAGATGGCTTCTGTTCACTGAAGCCCTTCCCCTCCTTTAAGACCCAGAGGGGTCTCTGGAGCCAGCATGTTTGGCTCAGCCCCTGGCTCTGTTACTGGCAGGTGTGCACAGCCCTCCCTGTGCCTTAGCCCCTCTTGTCTGGAGTGGGGAATGGCGATTGTGGTGAGAACCAAAGGAGATGGTGACTATTACAGGCCTAGCAAGGGCTTGACACCTGGTGTCAGGTGTTTGGTTAAAGACTACGCATCTAGAGGCCCACCATATGCCAGCTGTGTGTCTTTAGCCATCTCTAAAATACTAGTGGCACCAGCTCACAGGGTTGCAAGGATGAAGTGAGAACAATCCACATAAAGCAGAGCATCTTAAAGACATAGCAGATTATTATTAGTCCCATTATTAGTACAAATAATGCATTACAGTATTGCATTTAATAATAATTTATTTGGTTTCTTTCCTTTGATTCCCAGAACCTTCTAGATTCTATCAGAGTTGGGTGCTGATAACCAATTCCAGGTGTCACCCTGATGACAGCCAGGCTTGTCTCCCTGGCCAGGCTCAGAGCTGGGGCTGCTTCCCCACCTGTCTGCCCCAGGGCCTGGCACACTGCCAAGCACAGAGTAGGTCTATGCAAAGCCTAATAGTAAGAGGCACATGGAGAGCTTGGCAAGTCAACTCCTTCCCCAGCTGGGCTGTCCTGTGTGGCCAGAGGAGCAGCTGGCTCCAGGCTTCTGGGTCCTTCCCTTGGCCATCTGCAGAGAGCAGAGTTTTTAACCTCCATCTTTGCCCGACTGGCCAGTACCCTCTATGGAGTGTGTAGGGTAGGTTAGGGGACAGCTGCCCTGCTGGCCTAGCCCCTAGGGAATAGCTGAGGCTGCCCCAGCTACTAGCTGGCCAGGCGCTGAAGGATTGTCCTTGGGAAAACTGAGGTTTAGAGGCAGCGACTTGATCAGGGAAATGTCATGTCAGGGACTTCCCATCCTATCCTGGATAAATCAGTCTTGCTCCCTTGTCTGCAGGCCCCCCAGTGTAGGCTGGCCCCTTTTGCTCTGGCAATAAAGGAGCACCTCCGTGGGAAGGGCAGCAGGCCTGCCATGGGCCAAGTGCTCACTGTGACCCTATGCCCAGGCACAGGATGCCCACAGCCTGGATAGCAGGTCTGCTAGTGGAGGGAGAACAGCATTGCTTTCTGGAAGCTCTGGCCTGTGGCCTCCCTGCAGCCACAGAGTGGCTTTGCTGCCATTCCCCCTCCCTGTAGCTTGATTTAGGGCAGGCAGGTGAGGGCTACCTGAGAAGCTCCCTTCACACTCTCTTTGGGAATGCAGATCCTACTGGACCAAAGGAACCAAAAGTTCCCTGAGCATCCGCACAGGCACCAGGAGGGAAGCCTGGGCTCCCTCCCAACCTGGCCCTGGTTAGCTCTGTGACCTTGGGCAGGTCTATTCTGGTACCTTAGCTGTAGTTCTCTGCCACGATCTCCCCCTTCTTCACCCCCACGCTAACAGAGGATGTTTATGGAGGGCCAGCAAGTGCCGGGCGGATCTAAGCCACAGTCTGACTTCTCACCACCGCCCTGTGTGAGATGGAGCTGGTGAGAGGGAAGAGGCTGGACTGCAGTAAAGGGGCAGTAAGTGTAATTATTATTGTTCTTATTACTGCTACTGCTGTCACCACCTACCCTCCTTCCGTTGTGGATTCCTTAAGCATTTCTGACCGGGGAATAATTAATCCGTGTTGTACGGATGAGGGAGATGGGACTCTCCACAGGACATGTGAGTTATCTGAAGCTTCCTGGCTCCGAGAGGGGCCGTGAACCTCAGCAGTGGCGGGGAAGTTGGGGGGGAGTGCTGACAGGGGAGTGGCCAGAAAAGGGATGGGGTGTTGGCTCATTTCCAAATTTCTCTCTCTGAGCTTTTGAAGTGACCAGGAATAGCGCTTCGCTTGGGCCTTGATTTCCCGTTTGGCTCAACAGAGGCCATTTGCAGGAGCCCCTGGAGGATCTCAGAATCCAGGGCTTGAAACTGTGGGTACTTGGGGGTCACTGTGGTGAGCCCCTTTGGTGTGAGGACTCCAAGAGGACTCAGGCCTGCTGGTCAGTTGTGCGTGGCCTGGCTGGCCTTGTGCCAGGCTGCCTGACACGCCCTCCCTCCTGGCCTGCCTTCCGCTCTGCCGGTCAGTGCCGGCTCCTTTCTGCTGTCAAGGAGGCTGGACTCTCCTTCAGGAAGGGGCAGTTGTCGCCTGGGCTGGGGTTGGGTAGGGAGGCAGCATCTGAGAGGTCTGTTGCCGTGGCGACCTCAGCCTCTCTGCCAGAACTTTGGGGAGACCAGCCCCAGGGAAGTGACAGATGGAAGATGAGGAGGCAAAGTTATTCTCAATCTGCGGCCGTCCGTGAAGATTGGCAACTGTCTGCATGAGGGGTGAGCCTGAGGTGCCCCCTCACCCGTGCTGAGTCACCGGCATCCCCCAGGGTAACAGTCTCAGCCCTGCCCCCTCCTGGCCTCCCTCCGAGAAATCCGTGACTCACATACATCGTCATCCCCAGCCCAGCAAGCTCAGGGAGGAGGGAGGAGCCCAGCTGGGGCAGGAGGGGCTGGTGTCCCCCCACCAAACACACGGGGCTCCTCCTCCAGCTTCGCACTGGCTGCCCGCCCTGCCCTGCTGCACGAGAGGGGCTGGGAGCCTCCCACACACGCCCGATCACTAGGCAGCTGCGGGGACCAGAACTGGCAGGTTAAGCCCCTGGGTGGTCCAACCCTCTCTCCTATGCAGGACCCTCTGCCTGGTAGCAGGTACCCGTCCAAGGACTTGACAGTAGGTGGGGGAGGGCTGGGTGTGTGTGTATGTGTGTGCGGCTGCTGAGCAGAATGGGGAACGTGGGATCCTGGTATCTCTGAGGGAGCATGGCTGTGCGGGGTTCTCTAGAGTTGGGGTACATGAATAGGGAGGTGCCTGGGAGGCTCCTGGGACCTCTCAGAGCCACTAGTCATTTGATAGCTCAGGAAACAGGCTCAGAGTGGTACCGTCACTGGGTAAGCCTCCTGTGCCTCAGTGTCCGCTGAGGTCTGCTCTCTGGGTTCTGAGATCATAGCTCCTGCCGTACAGATGGGAGAAGTAAAGCTCAGAGAGGGCAGTGGCTTGCACAAGGTCACATAGCAAGTGCAAGATGGAGAGCCAGGGGCCAGGCTCAGGGAGGAGGGGGCATGTTAGGGCACTTTAGGGCATGCTCCTGAGAACAGCTTGCCTGTAGCTGTCCTGGGGCCTGGGTCCAGGATACCCAGCTGATTTGGAGGCTGTCCTGCTCTTTATCTCCAAGTCCCTCTTTGGAAGGAGATGGTGCTGGCAGTAGGGTCTGAATGCAGGGCACTTGGGGAGAGTCCTAGGAACTGGGGACAGGTAGACAGGGAAGCACAGATTGAGAGTGGAGGGTTCTCTGCCCACCAGCCACCAGACCTCAGGATTCTCGTCTACATGGGAGTGATAGGACCTTCTCACCCTCTGCCACCTGGGGGTGGGAAAGAAGTGGTTCCTGTCATCCCCTCTCCATAAACCTCTTTGGTGTGGTACAGAGTTGGGGTCTCCAAAGCCCCCAAGAGGAGCCTGGTGCCCATTTTACTGAGAAGGGTGGGGGATGAGTCTGGGGAGGGCTCATCTGTGGCCCTTGTGGGCTGAGGCTGGTGGGATGGGTGGAAATAGCTGGTATGGCTCCTTGAGAGGGCCAGGAAGCTAGCTATATAAATATTTATTGAGTGCCTACTATGTGCTCCATGCTGTCCCTGGGACAGGGCAGTGAATGAGGCAAAGCCACTTGGAATTTATGAGTGTCTCAAACCCAAAGGCAAGGCCCCTGTCCTCCCTGAGGCCAGGGACTGGGGGAGAAGGTGCATATCTGATCAGCAAAAGCCATAGACTGCCTGCTTGATTCCCCAGAGCCCAGGCCAGGGTCCTTGGGGTCTTCTCTACCCATGTGCAGGTGCTCCCACTTTGCTGCAGAGACCTGAGATATAGACCCTCAGCCTCAGTATCACTGCAGCCACTTTGCCTTGCCTTTCCTCTGGGCCTCAGTTGCCCTAGCTGCTAAATGAATATGTAGTGATCACAGCTGCCCTGCCAGCAGCCTGGGGCTGGGCTCTGAGGTGTCAGGTGCTGGAGAGCACAGGCTGTAGGTGTGGTAGCCTGGGCCACTGGGCAGCAGCAGTCAGCCTGGTGTGACACCTCCTCTTGTGAGGGACAAAAATAAACAAGACAGTTAGGAGATGAGATAAGTAGGATAACTGAGGGCCCAGGAAGGGGACGAGGACCAGGGAGGCTCTACAGAAGGCAGTATGCTGGACTCGGGAGGATGGTGAGTGGGGAGAGGGTTTGATGTGTGTCGAGCACTGGGGAGAGGTGGAGAAAGGTAGGAGGATTCCTAGCAGACTGTGTGGGAAAAGGTTTGGGGAATGATGTGACCCCGGGGGGCTAGGTGGTGTCACTGGAGACTGGGCATGAGTCATGCCTTGACACTTGGTGGGCCGGGCTGGAGGGTCCCAAGCTGCTCTATAGGGAAGGAGGGTGGGGACACTCGGGAGGGCATAGCTTCTGGTAGTGGGTGCTATGTGGGACCCAGGCTGTGACCCCAGCAGGATGAGGAGGGTGGGAGGGGTTTGCAATGTAGGATTGGTTGGACTGTCCCAGTCCCTGGCTGCTAAGTTAGAGCTGATGCTTGGGGCAGCTCCGGGGCTGAGAGAGAAGAGGGCGAGGTGGCAGCCCAGCTCAGAGAGGGCAAGTGAGAGGTGGCAGAGCTGTGGCAGGGTCTGAGGTGCCATCACCTTCCCAGCAGGACCCAGCATGACAAAGGCAGCAGCAGGCAGTGGGCAAGACAGCCACATAGGAGCGACCATGGACTGCGCTGTAGCTGAACTGGGCCCTCGGTCCCCTACTCCTGGGCAAAAGCTGCGTATGGGGGCAGGCAGGGGTGCTGGGCCTGTTTCAGGGATGCAGGATGAGTTGGGCTGTGGCAGGGCCCCAAGGGACGCCACAGAGGAGGCAGTTGGGATGTCAAGTGGAGGAGGGAGAATGGGGGAAACTTGGCAGCTCCAAGCCCCAGTGCAGCCTCTTCCTCCTGGACCAGAGCCTGGGCAGGGCTTGGCACCCTTGTCCCCATCCTTGGGGAGGCCCTGTGGTCCCCATCTTCTGACTCACAGCAGATGGGGGCATCATGTGAGCAAATTCGGCAGCCAGGGGTGACCAGACTCCAGGGATCGGGCAGATGGCAAATGGGGGGGCGGGGCAGGCTGGCACAAAGGGGCCTCTCACCCAGGCGGGGCGGGGCCCTGGCGCAGCCTCAGCCTCCCGGCTGCTTTCTACTGAGACCTTACCCCTCCTCCTATCTCTGGTCCTCACACCCCATCTGGAGCTCCTTGGGGCCCCTGGGGAGGCTTGCAGATTCTGGGCTTAGGCCTGGGCTGCTGGGTAGTGGGCCAAGAATTAGGAGGGAGGCTGGGACAAGCATTTTCTGATCACTGCCCAGTGCCAGCCTGCCTGGGCTAAGACATCTCCTTGGTCCCTGGTGGCTCAGCCTGGACTATAATCCTGGGCTTTCCTCGACCTCAGACCGACAGGCCCCTGGCCTCAGTGCTTTGTGTGTTGTGCCTACTTTAAGAGTTATGGACACTGAGGCACAGGAGGCTTCCCTAGTGAGTAACCCCACACCTTTCGGGCTCCACAGTCTGAGTCTTATCTCTGAGAGGTGAAGGGCTGGCCGAGCACCATGCTGGGTGCCAGAGGGCATGTGTTCTTGTCTTGAACCCCATTCCTGCCACTGCCAAACCCATGCCCCTTTTGGGTGACAGTGCCCCTGGCTTTCCCAGGGAGAATCTTGGCTTTGTTTCTTTCTGATTGTGTAAATATGGGCCTGTACCTCAGTTTCCCCATCTTTAAAATGTGGATAATGATCATGTCTACCTCCGGGCTGTTATGAGCTCTAAGAGAGTTAATATAGGAAAGAATATAAGACAACACCTGGCCCATATAAATGATGAGCCTTAAACTTTATTTCTCCCACTGGGCAGATTGGTACACTGAGTCCCAGAGATATACCTGTAATAACTTGGGAGTACTTCTTCCTGTCCCCCTTACTGCTGGGAGAGCTGGGACCACCTGGACACTAGTGGTACCCACTCATTCCCTTCAGCTTGGTAAGGAGACCTGCGTGGTGGGGGTCAGGCTCCTGGACTGGCACCAGCTTAGGCAGTTTATGGTATACTTGGCAATTTCCAGGCAGAGATAAAAGCTCAGTCCTGAAGAGCTGGCAGAGCTTGCTAGTACCAGTGGCCAGGCCTCTCTGCATTAGATGGTCTGGGGGTGGGGGCTGTACTGTCCAGGAGCCAGCTCAGCTCTGGTCCCTTGAAAGATTTGTGATTTCTATGGCTAATGGCTCCAACCTGGCTCCCAGGCTCAGGGCCACTTCAACTAACTCCAGAAGGAGCAACAATGAAATAGAAAGCCACCTCTGCCATTTCTCAGCCCTTCGTATCTCCAGGCCTCTGCCCTCCTTCTCTTGATAGCCCTGGACGTTTGAGATGAGCTCCCTTGTGTCCCGCTGATCACAGCTTCTCTGGACCTCAGTTTTCTTGCCTGTAAATGGTGATAACAATATCACCCCCTTGCAGGGTTGTTGCTGGAATTTAGGGCAATAAATGACTGCCTAGTATTTATCTAGCAGAGGGTGTGGCTTTAGGGGTCCTCCTTAAGCCTCGGCTAAAGGTTTTGTCTTCAGAGTTATGGGATGTTGAGTTAGAACTAGGTTCAAATCCTTAAAAAGCAACTTTGAGTAAGGGGCTTGATTTCTTCTCTAAGTCTCATTACTTGGGCTGTAAAAATCTCTAATATCTAAGTGAGATCCTGTGGGGATTACCTGAGACAGCCACACATTTTAGGGGCTCATGAGAAGTAGATCCTGTCCCCAGCTATCCTGACTTTCCCTTCTCCATCCCCCAGCCCACTGGCCCCTGGGAAAGGGAGCACAGGTGCTCAGGTGGGGGTGTGGGCTCTGGAGCTGCCTGATTCTGTCCCAGCTCCGCCAGCTGTGTAAACTTGGACGAGCGTATTAACTATTTTGCATTTCATTTTCTTAACCTTTAAAATGAAGATGGCAATGGCACCTTGAGAGGCAAAAGTAAGCCATTGGATTTTAATTGCTGAAGACAGTGTATGGCACACTGTAAGCACCGTTGTCACTGCCACTGGTGGGGGCCACCACCAAGCCCTTCTCTTAGGAAGCAGCGGAGACTTTATCCCATAGCAACAGACCCATCCTCCCAAGATGTCACTAGGAAAGACACCAATCCCTGAAAACCTGTTCCCTTGGACAGTCTCATCCAATGGGGTCTTGATCTGCTGGCCCAAAGTGCTGTCCAGCCTGAGGCTCTCTCCTGCTCCCCAAGACCTGAGGCCTTGTCCATGTTTTGGTGTTAGTTTCAAATGACCCTGAACCTGAGAAGCCATGGAACTGCTGACCTTTCAGGGAACCAGATGCCATTCTCCTAGGCCAGGAGAGGAAGCCTGGATTGATCTGGGTTTGTTTTCTGGGGTTGAGAAGCACTCTGGTCATTTCTCTGCTGAGCTGACTTCCCTTGGTCCTTGGGAGCTGAGCTAAGCAGCTGACCCTTTCTGGGTTCCTGGCCTAGTCTGGCCCTTGGGGTGTGGCTCTGTGGCTGGCACCCTGGGTCTTTGCCCCTGCGGCTGAGGGACAACTGCTCAGACCCACCTGTCTCAATGGTGACAAATGCTAGGGGTGAACCCCAGGGGCTGGCGGGGGCAACTGAGTCATGCTTGGCCCTATACCCTCCGCCCACTGCTCCTTTGCTTTGTCACTGTCTGGGCATGTGCCAAACGCTTCACTGCCTACAAAGACCCTCATTCAATCTTGGGTGCTGCTGGCCCTTTAAGATTTGAATTTTTATCTACATTTCACAGATGAGGAAGCAGGTGGACCTGAGCCTAGTCTCTTGCCTCTGAGCCCAGACTTTCCCCTCATAGTACTACAGACGGCCGTTCCCCTCGGAGGAAGTGAGTTCCCTGTCACTGTAGGTGTTCAAGTTTGGAAGGAAAGATACAGAGAGAACTTGGGCATCATGCGAAGCTTCTCTTTATGGTTACTTCCAGCCCTTAGCTTTTCTGGCTCTAGGAGAGACATGCACCCAATTTCCATGTTCCCCAGTCATTAAGTCCCTAAGCCTTGCGTGGGTCTTTCTAGCAGTATCAGGTAGTGTTGGTGGGCAGGCGTTGCTCTCTCCGCAGTCTTTGCTGGTCACCATGTCTGAACTTTAGGGCCATCCAATCGTCTTCAGGAGGCTCCCGTTAGTACATAAATGGCTCAGTGAGCTGAATGGGAGCCACAGAGGGTGAGGGGGACCCAGCAGAGGACTGAAGTGAGGAGGGTGAGTCTAATGGGAGGGGTCTGGAAGAGGTGGACAACCAAGGCCTGAATCCAACAGGCCTGAACCTGGAAAGGGTGTTCCCAACCCCATCACCTCCCTAGAGCCGTGGGCAGTGGGAGGACCAGAAGGCACCCTCGTGCACAGTTTCCTCAGAGCTTATCCCTTGGTGGGGCTCTGCCATCTGGGCACACACCACTGGGGCCACAGGGGCAGGGTCTATTCTCCTCTCCTGCCTGGGGGACCTGGTGCCTTAGCTGGGAGTAGTGAAGTCCAGGGACTGAGTGCATTACCCACTGTCACCCTGGAGGGGGAGGACAGCAGTGCCTCTTTTTGGATACCCTGCCATGGATGTCAGCATGCCAAGGAGTTCTGGGTCTGGGTGACCAGAGTCAGAAGCTGCAGTAACTGCGATCCAGGGAGGACATAGTGCTGCAGACCACGCGCGTGTGGGAGCAACCGAGGTCTGGCCTGGCTCTGTTCCTGGGCTGTGAGGCCTTGGGCCCGTGGCTCACCCTCTCTGAATCTCCATTTCCACCTCCACGGAGTGGCTGGTGCTAACCTTCCATGTCATGGAGATGCCAAGGCAGAGGGTGGCGGTGCCATGTAGGACAAAGGAGGAAGCACAGGGAGAGGAATGCACAGAGCTGGATTTGGAACCAGTATTACCAGCTCTGTGTCCCTGGACAAGCAGCATCTCCTCCCGGAGCCTCAGTTTCCTTGGCTGTAAAATGGGAATAAGAGTACCTCCTCATGGGTGGCCACAGAGCAATGGGAGGCCAGGTGCTATCATGTGGTTTGCTCACATGTGGTTCCCTGCCCTGCCCTAGCTCCTTGTGAGTCTCTGCAGGCTAGTCCTTAGGTCATACCTCATCCCCCCAGTTCCTAGATCCCAGGACCTCCCTGGTCACAGATAGGTGTCATTTCCCCTCCTTGCTTGGAAAGCTCATGGGAAGCCCAGGTAGAAGCTTGGCATTGGCAGCAGTGGGAACATGACCCACCTTCTGGCAGATTTCCTGCCTGGGCTTCCTTTACCCCTGAGCTGCAGAAGTGGGCCTCCTGGGGCCTTGGAGGTGGTAACTTTGTCTTTATGTAAAGAGAAAACCCAAGATTTGCTGTTCATACATTCGGATGGGACCTCAGACATCCTCTAATCCAGCATACAATAAAACTGTGTCTGTGGCCCTAGTGGCTTAGGAAAGGCATGGGCTCCCAGGCTTTTGCTCTGCAGGACTTCTCAGAGCCTTTACCAGGCAGATGTGAGTTAGCCTGGTGTTCCAGATCCTATCCCTGTTCTCGGGCTATGCACATTATTGGAAGCTCCTCTCTGGCCAAGCACCCTACAGAGGTGTGTGTCCCTGATCCAGTTAGAGGCTGAGAAGTGTGTGTGTGTGTGGGGGGGTTGTAGATGCTTCAGCTCTCCCCACTCCCCATTCCCATATGCTCCAAGTGGCACTTTTGGGTCGGATCTATAGTGTTAGGAATTGAGTCCTATTGGGGAGAGGCTGGAAGCCTTTCTGGGTTAGAGCCCCAGCTCTGTCTCATCCATTCACTAGCAGTCACTGGGCATCTACTGTGGACCAGGCACTGTGCTGGGTACTAGGGATACAGTGGTGAGCAGGACAGATGCGATAGTGCAATGCTGACAAATGACTAACGAGTAAGCAGATTGCCGGGTTATTTTGGTGTTAGGTGCCATAAAGATAACAAAACAAACGTGGAAGAAAGTGATGCATGTAGAAGGTAATTTTGATTAGGTAATCATGGAAGGCTTCTCGAGGAGGGGGCATTTGAACTAAGGCCTGAGCAAGAGCTAATCAGAAAGGTCTTAGAAAGAATGTGCTACATTGAAGGAAAAACATGTTCAAAGGTCCTGAGGTGTATCTGAGGACAGAAGGAGTCTTCCTGGAATGCAAGGATGGGACGGGATTGGTGGGAGTGGAGTGCAGTCCTTAGCTGATTATCTTGAAGCTCCCTGAGCCTCAGTTATGTTATAGTAGGAGCCTCATCATTTTGTCCCCCCGAATCTGCCCTGGTCAGTAGTGTTGTTGGTGTGAAGTAAGAACGGGGCTTGTCAGTCTCTTTGGATTATGGCTCTGGGCTGCAGTGAGCTATTACAGGTCTCTCTATTTCTATAAGTGGGTGGGATGTGTTTAGGAATTATGGCAGGGGTGGGGGTAGCTGTGTCTCTGACTCTCTGTGTGTTGTTGCAGTAAGTGTGTGTAGAAGGCTGGGGTGCCCCATCTATGCCTGCCCGTGGATCCCGTGAACCACAGCCCCCCACCAGCTCCTTTCACGCACAGGATCCTTTGATCCAACAGAGGCTGCCTTCTCTAGCCCAGCAGGCCCCACGATCCTTTCTGTCGAAGGTTCCACCAGAGAACAGCAACTCCTTTCTTTGCTTTCTTTTCCTCTTCCTCCAGGGGGCCAAAAATAGTGCCTGAATGGAACCCAGCTCTGGGCCGGCAGTGAGACAATAGCAGCCTCCTGACTGAAGCTGCCTCCTGGCGCTGGTCCACTGCAGGGGGTGCTGGGCATTGCAGAAGCACACAGTTTCTGCAGCCCCAGGCCCCTGCAGCCTTTCCCATGGACTCTGCCAGAAACCGTCCCAAAGTCCCTCCGTCCCCTTGGACTGTGAGCGCCAGTGAGATTTCCCGTTAGTGCTCTGGGCAAGCTCTCATAGCTGGTTGACTGAGACCCTAGGACCTTTTGCACCCCTGAACAGCCTGGCCCTGTCGTCCTGCTGTGGATCTGGAGCCAAAGGCCTCGTTTGGGCCTGACCCCTGGCTCTCTTCAGTGCCCTGTCTGGCACACACAGGACACCTTGCAGCTTTGATGTCCTTTCTTTTCCCTTTGACTCAGTGGATATGAAGGACTTTTTAGAAATCAGAGGAATGTGTCCACTTGGGAAGAAATGAGCTCCCTGTCACTGGAGGTGATTAAATAAAGTTTGACCGGGCCCTGGATGCTGGGTGGAGAAAGTATTAGTCAAACATCAGACAGACATTTGGTCTTGATGTCTTCATATCCCAGAGATCTCAGTTTAAATTTCATACTGCTCCCTTACCAGCTAGGTGGCCTTCAGCAAGTCACATTACTTCCCTGAGCCTCTGTGAGGTGGTTCGATAGGTCTGACTTTGCAGAGCGGTGTCTAAAATGTCCATTGTAGTGCCTGGCACATAGTACGGGTTTCAGAAGCTTTGCGTTTTTTTTTTTTCTCTCTTTGCAGACTGAGAGAGTCTGATGCACTTCTGTGTCCCAGGAAGCTCTAGAAGAAGCTGCCTGGAGAAACCTGCAGCTCCAGGGCTAACTCAGAAAGGGGATTCCTGATGCATGATGGCAATCTGGGAAGGCTTTCTAGAGGAGGTAGACCTATGACACACATGCTGTGCTCATGACAACCATTGGTTGGAGTTAGGGGGGTCCAACCTGGTGTAAGGCCAAGGCCACAGTCTGACAGATCCCAGAGCCCAAATCCAGCTACCAACACGCCTAAGTTGGACCCTACTGGGCTCTGAAAATATGTGGTTTTAAAGTCAATGTGGATAAACATGCAAATTTCACATAAAAATCTGTGGTTCAGCTTCTCTTGAGAAATTGGAAGCTCTGGCTCTACGAGATCCCTCCAAGACAGGCAATTGTCCCGTTGCATCCATAACCTTCTGTCTTCAACCCTGCCCTCTCCCCTGCAGCTCTCTGCCTGGCCCAGGCAGCATCTGATTTGGAAGACTGGGTACAGGGCAAGTTAGGGAGCCATGCTGCAGTGCTGGTGCGGAGCCGGGTAGTGACTTAGTTCTTGCAGCTGCCAATGGTTGCCAGGGCAACGGTTGCCAGGGGCTGCTGTCACCTGCGCCCTTTCTCCCGCGCTGGCGCTGGCGCTGGTGGCTGAGGCTTCTCAGCTTATCTTCCCTGGCTGCCCCCTTTGTTTGAAGCTCCGTTGAGGGGGTGGTGTCTAGGGAGGCCCAGCTTCAAAGTCCCCTCTATCTTCTTGAAGTCAGGGGAAACCAACCCACCACCCCAGCAGGCTGCTGCCTGCAAACAAGGAGAGCCCTTTGCTCGCCCGTTCACGCTCTTTTTGTGTCTGTAGTCTACTTTATGGCACCAAGAAGGAGTCCAGGTATGATTCTTCCCCTCCAACACCCTCCCTCTTATGCCTGCCCCTCTTCCCTCTCTTTTTTCTCCCCTCCCCTCATCTCCCTCCACGCATGCCCCCTCCGTCCCCCCCCCCGTCCTCTCTTTCTTTGTCCTATCCCTCCATCCCCTCTCCCCAGCATTGGTGGTGCAGCTAGTGGGTGGGGTGGGGGTGGGCTGGGGTGGCCCTGAGGACCCTAGGGAAGTCACAGAAAGTACTCTAAAGGCACAGTTAAACTGATAACAGCCTCAACCACAAGGAAGTGGTGGTGGTGGGGTGAGACCTCCGCACTCCTCTCAGTCAAACCCCGGCTGAAGATTCCCCTCCCTGGGCTGCACCCCACGGTCGGAGACAAGCCTCTGAGACACATCGGGAGGAGGGCTCCGGTGTGTGAGGAAGACTGCAGGTGTAGGGGTGGAAGAGCTGGTGAGTGGGGCTAACAGCCCCCCTGACCCGGGCCCTTGGAGGAATGGCATCCTGCTAATCCCATGGAAACACATTCTTGGAAGCATGTTTTTACTGTACGTTCAAGAGAGAAACAGGCTTCAAAATCAAGAGCTTAGGTTCCAGGGCCAGCCCTGGTTCACATCTACTCTTCACTGAGCTGTGTGGCCTCGGGCAGGTGACTTGGCCTCTCAGGGCCTTGCTGTCCTTATTTGTTAAATGGGTACGATGGTATTTGTTTCCAAGGCTTTTAGAAGGATTAAACGTGGGTGGCGCCTGTGGCTCAGTGGAGTAGGGTGCTGGCCCCATATGCTAGAGGTGGCGGGTTCAAACCCAGCCCTGGCTAGAAGGATTAAACGTGTCACCATGTGGCAGAGCTTAGGATCCTGTCTCGCCTTTTCAGAGCTTGGTTAACGTTGGCTGCATCACTGGAGGTGGTGTATACACTGCATGTGGGGTGTGTGAACAGGGGCTGGGGGGTCCTCGAAGCTCCAGGATGCTGGGTGCTCAGTGAGCTGGGGGGACATCTGGCCAGTGACTCTACTCCCCTTCCCTAGAGGGGGCTCAGGCATAGCCTGGTCCAGGCCCTTAGCCTTAGTAGTGGCGGGCACCATCCTCCCCTCAGCCAGGGATTTGGAACCTGGCGGAGGAGGAGAGAAGGAAGGGAGGGTTGATGGCTGACCTTGGAAATGCTAAGGGTGCTACATTCCAACAAAGGGCAGTTTGCCAGGCCTGGGGTAGCTGAACTGCAGCCCCCAGAAAACAGGCAGGAGGTAACTGTGCTGACCTTGTGAGTCTGGCCTTGGGCAATATGGGAACATAGATAGGGAAGGGGAACTTCAGAACCAGACAGCTGAGGTCGGGCTGTGGTTTGAGAGGGAAGAGGTCTGGCCGGGATGGAGGAGACAGCCCAGCATCTTCTTTTCCTTCTGCTGCCCTCTTGGAGGTAAGCCCTGCCCTTACCTGTGGGCCTGCTGAAGCCTGCTGAAGCCTGCTTGGTTTTGATGGGACCCTGGAGGGACCTGGGCTGCAGAGAAGGCAGGGATCATAGTCACCCACTTGACAGGGGGAGAAACAGGCCCAGAGAGGGGGCAGGCTGGCCTAAAGGTTCCAGGGCAGTCGGCCACAGAGGTGGTCTCAACTTTGTGGCCTAACTCCTGCCACCCCAGTTCCAGAAATGTGTATTACCTGGGCAGGTGTGTCTCGCAGGTGCTCCTTGGATGGGGCTAGGTAGAGACTTGGCAGTGAGACTCTGCCTAGCTACAGACTGTCCTAGGAGATGAGCCGAACATGTCTGGCACCAGAGTCCTGGGACTGCTCCTGAAAAACCCAGTGCCCGAGAGGCTTTGCTTCTCAGTTCCTAAAAGCTCTTGTATCCTCATTTTCTCGGTTTCTCTCTCTCTCTTTTTGTCTTAGCTCCTTGAGCTGCTATTAATGGGATGGCCACCTGGGGACAGGCCTGGCAGTGCCCCTTTCCCCATGAGCAGGTGCTACCTGCCAAAGGGAGGTGGGATAGGCCTATGTCCCAGGGTCCCAGGGTCCCTGGGGATTTCTTGCCTGGAAGTGTCAGGGATGGTGATAAATTGCCCCTGGGAACACTAGAGCCTAAGTAGCTCCTGCAACCTATCTCATGCTAACTAACGGCTTTGGGGATAGTTCAGGGAGGAGGAGGGGGCTGGAGATGCTAGTAGGCTTCTATCTGTGTGGTGTCAAGATTTCTGAGAGCTTGCTTGTCATGTTGATAACAGATGTCCAAGCAAAAAAGACTCCCCCATCACTCTGGACTTGGAAACTGTGCCCAACCAAGTTTTGTGTGTTTCTTCCTGCAAGACTTATCAGAGCCTCAGATATGCTAATGTATAAGAGAAAGTGGAACACACCAGCGTTTCTCTAATTTGGGAGCTAGTGGTCCTTGAAAGTGCTTCGGCGAAGTGCCTCATGGTAAAGATGCAGAGACTGAGTCTCAGACAAGGGAAGGAACTCAACAGACCACAAGGCTAGAAGCATGGCCTGTGAGGTTGGTGGGCATAGGTTGGGTTTGAGTGCTGGCTGGGCTACTTGCTTGCTGCATGATCTCAGGCATCACTCAGTCTTTCGGGGCTTCAGTTTCCTTAGCTTTAAAGTGGGCGTGCTGATAGCATTTGCTTCACAGAGTGACCGTGAGAACTGAACAGCAGATTTGTGGAAAGTGCGTTGCGTGAGTCCAGGCACTAATGGAAGCTGTGATTCTTTCCCTCCCTGTGTGGATTCCAGGGTCCATTTCACAGGACCAGAGAGAGCCCTGCCTCGTCCTACACACCATCTGATATCTTGCCAGACACATGGGGCTGGGGAGGTTATAGATGTGAGAGGCCCAGAGCCCTGGGACTATCACAGACGTGTCACCAGGCGGGTATCACAGGGAGGAGGACTAGTGTGTGCAAAGGTTTGGAGGTGGGAACACCCAAGGCCAGGCTCATCCCTGGTTGGGTGACTGTGTGCTGTCTTCTCTGAGGCCTTTACGCAAATTCCCAGTTCCCAATAAAGGAGGCTGCAGGGTGACCAGCTACCATGCAGAGTCCCTTCACGTGGGCAACCCTTCCCTCCCTCCCAGGCTGACAGGGAACACTCCTGCTTCTCCCCATCCTTGGTCTGTCCATGGGGCCCGGGCCCGTCTGGGCATGCAGGGGGAATTGTGGCCCAAGGACTTTGCTGGACCAGAAGCCACAGGGGAATGAGGTCTGTGCTGGCAGGGGTACATCAAGCAGGTCTGGTGCAAGAATCTGAGCCTCCCCCCCGGGCAGGGAGCAGGCCGGTTGGGCATCTGCCAGCATCTGGAGGCAGGCAGCTCACTTAATTTCTATCCTCCTTTATTGTAGAAAAATTCCTGAAGCCTGAAGTCACTCTGCTTCCCCCAGAGATCCCAGAACACCCTTTTCGAAGAGAGCTCTCTGTGGTCACCTAGCTTGGCCTTCACCACCCTAAGTGGGAGTGTAGGGAGGAGAGAGGTTCAGTGTTTTCAAGCTGTGTTCCCAGGAGCCAAGGAGGTGCTGGGGGGCTGGGCGACTGGGCTTGGAGTGGGGTGTGGCCTTGGGTCCCACCTGGGTCTGACAGGACATCCCCTTTGAGCTGTTGGGTACATGGTGTTCCCAAGTAAGATTAACTTTTATAAAAAAGTTTGAAAACCGCTGGAAGGAGGATCCTCTTAGCCTCCACCCCACCCACCATGGAGGAAACACCTGCACGAGCCTCTGCTGTCTGGGCTGGTCCTGTCCCCTGCCCCAGGGCCTCTGCCCTCTATCTGCCTCCCTGCTCCTCCTCTGTGGAGCTAACTGCCCCCACCCCCAGCCTGTTTTCACTTTCTGCCCCTCGCCCCCTGCATACCTGCCCATGCGTGGGCACACACACTCTTGCACGTGCAAGAACACACATGTGCATGCTTAAACTCTCCAGGGCTCATTCCCACCCACTCTCTCCAGGTCAGATCCTTCTTCCTAAGGCCCTCTGCCTGAGGCTTGCAGGGGGCAGCCAGTAGCTCTGTGTTGCCCTGCCCACCAGAGAACCTCTGAGAATAGGGGCTAGAATGGCTGAAAGTTGACCTGGATCCTCTCCTTTCTGCTCTCCCAACAAGGGTCCTAGGAGAGGCCCCCGGATGGGCAAGACCAGGCTTGAACCTGGAGACTGACTTTGGAGCTTCATTGTTCCCCACTCCTTGGCTCTGTTCTTCCCACCCCTGCCCTCCCTTCTCCCAACGTCCATTAGGAGGCTCCTTCCAGGTACCTGGCCCCCTGTAAATGCTGGGGCGACCACGGAAGGGCATGGCATAGGCTCATCACAGCGTAAGTAAGAGGCACTGCCGGGAAGCAGGCTGCCCTGGCCTGAGTCCAGGCCCTGCCATTTAGCAGCTGAGGCATGTGGGGCAGGTCCCCACCCTTCTCTGACCAGCTCTCCTTATGTCTATCCCAGCTTGTAAACTGTGGTTTCTAAGCTCATGATGTCATTAAAGGAGCACTTGTTAAAATCAGGCTCCTGAGCTCTGCTTCACCTGCCATATCAGCCCCTTGCTGTGCTAGGCCTGTGAATCTGCATTTTAGCATACTCTGGGGTAGGGGAGCTCTGACCCACAAGCAGGTGTGGGCAGCTCTGATTTAAACACGTTGCGGCAATGGGAGTGTGTTGAGTGTGGGCTGTGAGCCGGTAAGAGTATGGTTAATTCTGGTGGGGGAATGGGAGGTTAGGAACAGCTTCACAGGGCCAGCAGTGGGCATGTCTCAGCCCAGCTCAAAAATGAGTTGGAATGTCACAGGGCTGGGGAAGGCATCTCAGGCAGGGGGCAGTATGAACAAGTCTGGAAGTGGAGGCCTGGGTTTAGGGGAGCCCAATGTGAAGGGAGGGAGAGAGAGGAAGAGGCACCAGGTCTGCCATCTTCCTGGTTGGTGGTAGCAGAGAGGTGCCTGCCCAAGGAAGGGTTAACCTCAGAGTCATCCAGGTCCTGTCCACTCAACTTCCACCTCCATCCTCTGAGGAAATGGGTTTTTCAGGAGCTTGGCCTGGGCTAGAGGTGACTCGAGGCTCCACATAGAATGGCAGAGGAAGTGACTCAGGCCCACCGGGAGAAAGTGAGCCCAGCGTCTCCCGCTTACATGGAGGGGGCAGGGCTGGGCCCGAGCTGAAGCTGGAACCCTTGTCTCGGAGCAGCCAGCGCTGGGTGGGGAGGTCTTGCTCAGAAAGTCCTGGTGATCCTTCTCCCTGCTGAACCCTCTGGGCTCCCACAAAGTGGCCCCCATTGTGTCAGGCTGGGCCAGTCTGTTCTGTTCTATGTGTTTACGGAAGGCCTGGGGTCAAGGGCAGATGCTGTGGAAGGGGAGCTGGCAGGAGGGTCCTGAGGGGCTCTTTCTCAGGCTGGAACTCTGCCCCTCACTTTCTCTCCTTCTCTAAGGGGAATCCCAAAGCCAGGGTGAGTGTATGACCTAGGACCTTTACCAACACTGGCTCTGCCAGGAGGGGAGGCCTCGGCACCTCATGTGGTCTTAGAACAGCTAGCCCATCCCCAGCCTCGGTTTCATTGTCTGTAAAATGGTAAAACAGTAGGACCCGTCTAACAGGGTGGCTCTGAGGATCTGATGTGATAATGCAGACCCAGCGAGGATGCTGTTATTGTGGTGATGTTGCTAGAACGCCACTCTCATTGGCACTGGCTCTGTCCCAGGGCTGTGTGAGGTGAGAAAAGGGCCCAGCCTGCAGCTGGTACTGGGCACTTGATGATTGAGTTCCCCCAGCTCTGAGATTCTACAACTCCAGCGATCCCCAGCACCCTTTGGGTGGGTGGAAGGCAGGTGTGTATACAGGTGGGCAGACAGCATGGTGGGGCATGAGGGGGGCACTAAGTAGACAGGCAGGGCAGCGCCCTCCCCCTGCCCAATCTGGGTTGGAATCTTCCTGTCAGCAGCCCAGCTCTCCTGCCCCACAGAAGGCTCTTCGGACACCCTCAGGGCTGGGGCTGTGAAGAGGGAAGTTTTCTGGGTGGAGTTTCAGCCTTCCCATTGCACTCCCAGAAAGGAAGCTTCCTGTTCTAAGAATTTCCCCTCAAGGTGCTCTGGTGGGTGAGTTGACTGCTAGGGGGCAGGGGACGGAAAGGGGAGGAAGGGTGAGGAGAGGCCTGTGACAGGCCCAGGTGGCTGAGTTGGGAACAGACACGAGGTGGTCAGAAGGTATAGAAATATTTAGCTGACACTTTTGGTGCCTACCCTGCTCATGGCCCTGTTCTAAGCCGTTGAGAGGCATCAATTCATTTAATTCGTGGGGTGGGTTTGATTTTTATTCCTCTTCACAGGTGAGGAAAGTGAGGCTCAGAGAGGTAGGTAGCTCAAGGATGCACAACTAGTGAGGGGGGGAGGCAGGATTCAAACTCAAGCATCATGGGGCACAGGGGTATTCAACCTATTGGCTTCTGTACCACATTCAAAGAAGAAGACTCATCTTGGCCACACATTAAATACACAAATGCTAACAAAAGCTGATGTGCAAAAAAAAAAAGATCCGTGCATAATTTTTGTGATTGTTGTGATATCCGCCACCACAGATAAGCAAAAACATCCTTTGGTAATCTACATGCAGCCCTCGGGCCATAGGTTGGACACCCTTTACTTTACCCCCCTAAGGGTGGACTAAAGGAAGCCAGGCAGCCCCTCCTCCTCAAACCTCAAGAACATTGATGGGGCCAGAGTTGTCCACCTCAAAGTGGCTGTTCAAATAGCAGGGGTGGAGTCGGAATAAGTCAGTGTCAGATTCTGAATGTGTGTTTGAATCCCTTCTGTGGAAACTTCATTTGTGCTCTTCCGGTGATGGGGAGTTCACTCCTAGTCCCTCTTCTTTATGTTCAAGGGCAAATCCAGGAAAGTTGGTGCAGACCCATGGTTCTTCCCTGTCCTGTCCCCACAGTGGGGGCTCACTTTGAAGGTCACAGGCCAGAGTGGGGCATGGATTCTGGCCAGCTCCTCCCCTGCTTTCCGTGTGACCTCAAGAAGTCTTTGGCCTTCTTGGGTCTTAGATAGCAAATTTGAATCAAATTCCCAAGATGATCGTTCAGCTTTAAGTTTACAAGTGAAAAGTAGTGGCTCCCTGGAAAAAGCAACATTTGGACTGAAGATTAGAGATGGCCACCGGCAGAGACTGGCAAAGAGAAGACAAGGGGGGAGGGGTCCAGCAGGGACATGTCCCTGGATGTTGGGTTTCCTTTTGTGGCCTGAGGTGGCAGAAGGCAGTTTCAAAAGGAATCAGACTGCAGAGAGAGGATACAGAGAGAAACCTTATAAATCGCAACCTAGGAAACAATGTCCCTTCCCTAAAACGCTTTCACATCCTTCTTCTCAAGGGATTCTGTGATGCCACCAGGGCAAGATGATTAGCTCATTAGACCTATGATTAGACGTGGTGGGACTCAGGGGCCTGACTGTCACTTGAAGGGGCTAGGTTCATTCAAGCAAGGACTGGTCCAGGAGACGACGAGCTCCTGCCTGGGATGCCCCTACCTTTAATGGTGCCCTCAAATATTCAGTTCAAAAGCCACCGGATCCTGATGGGCCTCCTTAGTTTCTCCCAAACTCAGACTTCTTGCGTGCCCCTGGGTTACCAGGCCTCCTTTTGTCTGGCTTGTGGCAGATAAATGCATCTGTCACCGTGGCCAGACGCAGCTCACCACAGGATGAGGTTGCCTGCTTATGTTTGTGGATACCTGGCTTCAAAATGGCCAGCTGGAGCAGGGAGGGCCCAGGCCCACAGGTTCCCTGCCAGGAACTACAGTCCTGAACAGGCAAGGAAAGCCCCTGGACCCCAGAACATTTCTTTTGGCAAGTCATTTAACCTCTTAGGCCTCAGCTTGCACATCTGTGAAATTGACTGACAGTAATGCCCACTTCACAGGGTTGGAGAGAGAATTAATGCAGGTGTGGGGGTGGGATGGGTCAACATAGAGGCTGGCGAATGGAAAACACTCAGCTAACAGAGGCTGTGGGGGTGGGAGACAGAGAAGCCCACTCAGTGCCAGGTGGAGGGCCTCCCCCCCTTTAGACAATATGGTTTTCTAGTCCGCAGCGGAGACTGACAGACATCCATTAGCTGCTCTGGCTCCCCCTGGTGGTAATTCCGGGAGGCGTTCTTCCCCTCTGATCCCTGTAGAGGGCGCCATGAACTTGCAGCTCCTTCAGCTCCCTCGCTCATCCACTCCCTACCCACAGTCTTTGTGCAGCAACCTGTGTGTCCCAAGCCCTGTCCACAGAGATGGACAGGAACTCCCTAGCTGACTGAGCAGAGATGCACTATCCCGCACTGCCTAGGGGGAGGCTAATAGAGAGCTTTGGCCTGTAGTGGGAACCAACAGAGGCTGGGACTGACTCTGGGACAGAGTCAAGGAAAGCTTCCTGGAGGAGGTATCCTCTGAGCTGGGTCTCAGAGAGGGTAGGTAGCTGGGGAGAACCCTGAAAGCCTCCTTTTTTCTATATCTCCTCCAGGTTTGGCAGGAACAAGATGGTGGTGGTTCCAACCCCATCCTGGATTCTAGACTAGATTACTCTGGCAATTCTGGGTCTAGGAGGGAGGTGCTGTTATTAGTCCCATATTGAACAATTTAAACAGGGTCCCACAGCAACTAAAAGGTGGAGCTGGGACATGAACTCCCAGGCTCTGGACAAGTCACTGCCTCTTGATGAACAGCTTCTGGCTGCTCTGGACAGGTCCACAGCTTTTTCCACACTTGCCTCCCTGCCTCATGCAGTCCAGGCTCCCAGCTAATACCCCTGGCCTCTTTCAGGTGGTGATTTCTTAGTCTGACTTGGTGGGAAGAATATGGCTACCCAAGTGCTGCTGCAGACAGTGCTGCTCCTGCTGACTCCACTCTTCCTGGTCCAAGGTAGGCTTTCCCTGGGGTGCCTTGGGCTGTTGGGACTCATGTTAAAATGCCCACACGTGCTGGCTCATGTTAAAATGCCAGTACACATGCTGACTCCTTTGGGGCAGGTATTGGCCTGTAAGCACAGCTCAGCTAGTGGATGGTATCTTGGAACAAAGAAAATAGCACCCCTTCCTTCTGGCAGATGCAGTTCCATTGTGCACAGCTGGGGGTGGGGAACATGGACTGGGTATCAGCCCCTCACGTCTTTGCAGCCAGAGCATCCTTGTGCAGTGTACAACCTACACAACCATCTACAGCAGCTGTATTCTCATTAAATACTTTATTTCTGTTAAAAGTACTTTTTGTCTTTGAAATTATTATTTTAAGTTTTCTCTTTTCATACTCTAAAGCCAGTCGTTTTGAGTAGGAAAGACTAACAAACTTGTAAACTCCTTGAGGTGGTGTAGGCCCTTGGAACGTGTGTGGGTCCCAGGCTCTTGGGCTCACGTTTTCTCAGCCCAGGGCCTGTCCCCTCCCATGCCTCTGCCTGGCTCCTGCCACAGAGTCTCATCTGTAGCCTCTGCCTCCTCAGGTGCCCATGGTGGGGGCCCCCGGGAAGACTTCCGCTTCTGCGGCCAACGGAACCAGACGCAGAAGAGCAGCCTCCGTTATCAACAGACGCCACAACGGCACATCTCCATCAACAACTCTGAGGGGGCCCTCACAGTCCAGGCCCCCTTCCCTGCAGCCCCAAATGCTTCCCAATTGTTCCCTGAACCCAGGGGCCTCTACCACTTCTGCCTCTACTGGAACCGACATGCTGGGAAATTGCATCTTCGTTATGGCAAGCATGACTTCTTGCTGAGTGGCCAAGCCTCAGATCTCCTCTGCTTCAGGCATGAGGAGAGCCTGGCCCAGGGCCCCCCACTGTTTGCCACCTCTATCAGCTCCTGGTGGAGGCCTCAGAATACCAGCCTGCCCAGTGCTTCCAGCTTCACCTTCTCCTTCCACCGTAAGTCAACTTCTAGGCAGAAGGAAGAGCTTGGGCAGAGGGGTGCAGGGAAGGCAAAATGCTAAGTGGACAGGGCTCTCAGTATCAGGCCATGAAGCTCAGACTTTGTTCACAGGCAGTGGGAAGCCATTGAAGACATCTGAGAAGGGGAGGAGTGTGACCCAAGGTGGGCTTCAGGAAGCTTTGTGGGAGGCAGTGATGAGGGTGAAGAGGTCTAGGTGAAGACAGATAAGACATGGACAGGGTTGGGAGTAGGGAGGGTGGGAAGATGGGACTGGGTTATCTGTGACACAGAAAGAATTCTTCATCCACTTGAACATAGCTTGTTTATCCTCATTTCACAGAGAAGGAAACTGAGGCACAGAGAAAGTTGCACAGGTAGCAAATGGGGGAGCCAGGATTCGAATTCAGCAGCTGATGGTGGGGGAGTAAGGGGGAGCAAGAGAGGTCAAAGTGAGGGAAGCAGCAAGGTTGATTCTGAGGTCTAGAGACTGTCTTCTGCCCGGGGCCTAAGCCCCTGCCTCCTGTTAAGCACTAATGGGTGGGGAAGGGAGTTTGGTCAGAAGGAATGTGAGGCTTAGCTCAGGGGTTTTGATTCTTTTCTGACACCTTAAGTTTGGGCTGGGGTTCCCAGGGGTGGGGGTACAGCATCTTGATATGTTAGTAAATCTAGGCCCGTGGAAATGCAGTGGGGATGGCCTGGTTCTTGGCCTGGGAGTTGTTCAGGCAGTCAGGTAGGGCTGGGCAGTCAGGGGGGTGCTCCCCTCCCCAAGGCTGGGATTCTACCTTTAACCTGGGAAGATTTAGCACAAAGTCAGGCCTGGTTGCAAATTTGCTCCCTGAAGGACAGATTTATCCTGGTCTTGCTTGGCCTGTTTATTTAATAAAGCCAGGATGTTCAAATTATGTAAAATCCAGGCTTTCTGGGTAATAAATTCAGGACCTACCCATGACTTGTCTTCCTTGATGGCACAGAGTATAGAGACCTTGTCTGAGTCTCATCTGATCCCTGGAGACAGCCCCGGTGCAGGCTACCCTGGGCAGAGAGGCTCAGGCCCAGGGGCAGGGCAGTGGCATGGGGTATGGTGTGGAGTTGTTCCTGAAGCAGGCCTGGCTGGATGGTGGAATGAGCCTTCCCTGCTTTAAGTGTTCAACCAGGGCCCCTGGGGTGGTGGTAGGCAGGGCGTGCCCAACCTCACCTGACTGGGGCGATGTTGCTGGGAGTTCTTTAAGACACAAGCCCCTACTCGCTGGTCCCATCGCTGCGTGACCCTTGGATGAGTCCATACCACTTCCTGGAGCCCCAGTTTCCTCTTTGGAAAGTGGGGATAGAAGCGTGCAGAATGACATGAGTATGTCCAATGGCCTGTGACAGGTGTGGCCTGGCACCTTGAAACAGCCTTGGGTGGGTCTGTCCTTCCCTCTCCCAGACCCTCCCCATAAGGCCTCTCACAACACCTCCACCGACATGTGTGAGCTGAAGAGGGACCTCCAGCTGCTCAGCCAGCTCCTGAAGCACCCCAGGAAGACCTCAAGGAGGCCCCCGGTCACCCCCGCCAGCCAGTGAGTACCGGCCCAGGTTGTGAGGGGGAGGGGAGGCAGGAAGTAGATCCACACCTGGGCAAGATGGGGGCTGGAGTAGGGGCCAGCGGGAGGCCTTCCCTCTGGCTAGAATATTCCCTGGACTGCCTTTCCATTTCCTCAGAGGAGTTAACATATAGCCCCCAGGCCAAGCCCCATGCCTGTCTGAGTGAAGAAAAAACAATATCCTCCCCACACAGCTGTGCCCTCCCCTCCCCACACCCCAATGAAGGAGAAGTGACCCCTCTATTCAGGGCTCCGCAGATGAGGCTCAGAGATGGGTAGGGCTGCTCCATGGCCATAGGGGGGTCAGTATAGGCAGAACTGGGCCTGAGACTGGTGTGCTGTGTCCCAGGAGAGCCCCCACCCCACCTGTCTCCCGCTTTCCCATGAGCTCCTGGCCCCAGCATCCTGTCTTCCTCCACTCCGGCTGGCTGGCTTTCTCTTTTGGGGCCTCTCTTTTCTCCTTGACCCCCGTCTCCTCTCTTTGTCTTTACCTCATCCCCATATATTTGCCTGCGTCTCCTGTCCTCTCTGCCTCAGTCTCCCCACCAGCCTGGATGCCCTCCCTGCAGTCGCCCACCACTCTGTCCTCTCTGCCAGGCAGCTGCACAGCCTGGAGTCCAAGCTGACCTCTGTGAGATTCACGGGAAATACGGTGTCCTTCGAGGAGGACCGGATCAACGCCACAGTATGGAAGCTCCAGCCCACAGCTGGCCTTCAGGATCTGCACATCCACTCCCGGCAGGAGGTCAGGGCCAGGCTCAGGCTCAGGCAGGGAGCAGATGTGGGAGGTGGAGCCCTGGGTACTCCCTGCAGTGCAGTATCTCACCTCCTGGGAAGGTTCCAGGCCCCAGGATCACCCTCCTCAGTTAGTGGGTGGAACCTGCTCTGAGCTCACCTGTGTGATCAGAAGACCAATCCCAAAATGCCTGCCCGTGCACCCTTGTCTTGAGACTGCTCCTTGAGTGGGGCTGGTTAGCTGGGAGCAGCCACTCTGCGCGTGTGGCCACCACACCAGGCTGCTATAGGCAGAGTTGACCTCTGAAGCTCCAGAACACCACATGGTTCTCCTGGCCTGTTCGCCCCAGGCACCCTGGGCTCTAACGGCAAGGCTTCCCAGCCAGAGCTGGTGCTAAGGAGGGGAGGATAAGAAGGGCTGTCGTGAGTCAGGCATGACTTCCTGAAGGAGATGGGCTGAGAGGTGGTAGCATCCAGGGAGGGAAGTGTGTGTACGTGGGGCCTGAAGGACTCTGGCTGAGCCCTGAAGGACTCTGGCTGCAGGAGGTGCAGAGTGAGGTCCTGGAGTACTCGGTGCTGCTGCCCCGAACACTCTTCCAGAGGACAAAAGGCCGCAGGGAAGAGGCCGAGAAACGACTCCTCCTGGTAGACTTCAGCAGCCAAGCCCTGTTCCAGGTATGAGGCCCTCCCTCACTTTCATGTCCTCTGGGGGGAAAGCAATTTTTGTCTGACAGAGAGATGGAAAGAAGGCATGCAGCCGAGCTTCTTCCTCCAAAAGTCAAAGTCATTCCTTATAGTCTCAGAAATTGAACTACAATGTGTAGATCTCCCTGTGAAAGGTCTAAGGAGTATTTTTTCTCACTATGGTGTAAATGACTACCTGTGCAAAATTGGTTCAGAGGAAAAGTCAGCATCTCAAAACCAAGTTCTAGGAAACTTCTGGGCCCTTCCTCTCAGCCCTGAATACCCTCCCTTACTTTCTCCCCCAATCCATATATCTAGGACAAGAATTCTAGCCAAGTCTTGGGTGAAAAAGTCTTGGGTATTGTCGTGCAGAACACCAAAGTAGCCAACCTTTCAGAACCTGTGGTGCTCACCTTCCAGCACCAGCCACAGCCGGTGAGTGTGAGCAAACCAACCATGGGCACAAGGGTCCTCCTTTCCTCCCTCTGCTAACCCTCTAGTCTTTAATGAAAGGATGGTGAAGGGTACCTGCTAGCCAGGTCCAGATGGGATGGGTGGTGGCTTGACATTGTTCTAAACTTCCTCTGCCTGGTCCATAAAAGGGTGGACTGTCATGAGATCCGTTCTCCTTCTTTCTTGTCCCTACAGAAGAATGTGAGTCTACAATGTGTATTCTGGGTTGAAGACCCGACATGTGAGTATGGAAGGGTCTCTGGGCTGGACAAGCATCAGGAGAAGAAATGTGGCCCTGAAGGGTGGGGGAGCTGAGGCTAATCAGGGAAGGCTTCCTGGAGAAAGGTGGGCATTGAAGAGGGAGGGCTGGCAGGCTAGGGATCCGCCAGCTGACACAGTCGTGTGTAGGGGGGATGGGCAGAATGGGGCCCTGGGGTCTGGGCTTGATCAGAGCCCCGTGCTGTCCCCTCCTTAGTGAGCAGCCCGGGGAGTTGGAGCAGTGCTGGGTGTGAGACCGTCAGGACAGAAACCCAGACGTCCTGCTTCTGCAACCACCTGACCTACTTTGCAGTGTTGATGGTGGGTGGTCCCCCTCCCACCTTGCAGCCACACCACAAGCTGAGTTCTCCTTCTGTGCCAGGCACTTTGCACATACTGAGTGATTTATTCCTCATAATAACCTTCCAAAGTAGCTTCTTTTGTCTTTTATTTTATAAATGGGGAAACAGAGGCTCAGAGAGGTTAAGAGATTCAACCTAGGTCACATAGCTAATAAGGGGAAAGGCTGGGTTGCAAAGCCCTTGCTCTTTGTTCCAGATTTTGGTGTGTGATTAAAAAATGCAGATTCCTGGTCCTAACCTGGGGGTCTGACTTCCCAGGGCTGGGGCCAGGAGAGTGTTTTTAATGAGCCCCTGAGTGGACACTGAGGCCCAGTACAGAGGTCCCTGAGGGGGGCTTCACTGCCTCCTAGATTTCAGAGGCCTGTGTCCCAGGTTCATGCTCCCAGAATCTTAGGATTCTCCTTGTGGATGTCCAGGTGTGGCTTGAACACCCCTGGGTATGGGAGGCTCACCCCTTCACAGTAAACCCATTGAATGTTACAGGTAATTAATGCCAGGTCAGAAAAGAGGTTCTCTGGTGGAGAATTCTTGGCCTTTGTGGGTCAGGGGGCCATTTGAGAATGTGACGAAAACTGCAAACAAGCTCCCCTCCAGAAAAATGCATTCATGGGGCCACATTCCGCTCAGCTGGGAGAGGGTGTTCATAATTTCCCAGGACCCAGCAGGGACCACTGGCTAGTCCCTCATGTAGGACAAACCCTCAGGCTGAGCTGGGGACGTGGAGGCCATCCCTGCTCTGTCTCCTGGGCCCAGGTCTCTTCTGTGGAGGTGGACGCCGTACACAAGCACTACCTGAGTGTCCTCTCCTACGTGGGCTGTGTCATCTCTGCCCTGGCCTGCGTCCTCACCATCGCTGCCTACCTCTGCTCCAGGTGAGGCTTAGGGAGGGGCGGTGCGCGGGGAGGGATGACCTCCTTCTGAACCTCTGGCCAGGACCCTGCCGCCATGGAGCCCTGCGCCAGAGATTGGCCCTCCTGACTGACACTAGTATGTGTGCGTGGTGGGAAGCTACAGGGGTGCAGTCCAGTCCATTGGCCTTTGAGGGCCACATTTCCTCCTCAGATCTGAGCTGTTTGCGTAACACAGCACCTACATGCTTTAATTAATTACCAGCATTTACAATCGGGAGAGTTCACATGAGAACCTATATTTCTGCCTTTGAATAGCACACTGGAGACCTCTGGATGCACATAATAATATAAGGGTGATGGTAATGACAATGGTTAACACCCACATCGAGCTGCCCATGTGCCATTGTTCTAAGTGCTTTCAAGTGTGAACTTGAGCCTTCCTCACAAAGGTCCTATGAAAGAGCACTCAGAGAGGGTAAGTGACTTGACTGAGGTCACAGAGCAGGAAGCAGCAGAGGTCATCTTGTCAGTGTGTGATGTGGCCTAAATTGGGGTCTACTTACAGTTAGGCCCTGGGCTTGTTTGGGTAGAGGGGAGTTGTCCTTAGTTCTGGGGGACACTGGGGTGTCCTCACTCTTTGATCAGGAGTCAGGGAGGGTGGAGCTGTGTGCAGGTGTGTGCACATATGGCTGTGTTGTGCCTACAGCTTTGCACATGGGGCTAAGTTGGTGACAATGTTTAGGGACAGCTGATGGGCTCAGTATAAGGCTGGGGGCAGGAGCAGAAGCCCCCTAACACTTAATTGATCACCAGCTTGCTCAAGGACACAGGAACAGAGGATCCTTTTTTTTTTTTTTTTTGGAGACAGAGTCTCAAGTTATTGCTGTGGGTAGAGTGCTGTGGCGTTTCAGCTCACAGCAACTTCAAACCCTTGGGCTTAAGCAATTCTCTTGCCTCAGCTCCCAAGTAGCTGCAACTACAGGTGTGTACCACAACGCCCGGCTATTTTTTTTTTTTTTTTTTTTTTGGTTGTAGTTGTCATTGTTTGGCAAGCCCGGGTTGGATTCAAATCCGCCAGCTCTGGTGTATGTGGCTGGTGCCCTAGCCGCTGAGCTACAGGCACCAAGCCAGGAATAGAGGATCTTACCTATGCCAGAGGCTTTGCATCAGGGTAACTTTCATCCCAACCCTAAGAGGGAGGAACCTCCTTCCCACTGCACAATGGGTAAACTGAGAGTCTTGGGGAAGAGGTCAGTCCAAGACAGTACCACAAGTCAGGGGTGGGGTTGGGGTGGAATCCAGGACAGTGACACAGGGGCCTATGGATTCTGTTGCACCCTCTGGGGCCACTTAGAGTCCTGGGGCAGGGGTGGGATGTTCACACACCAACTTGCAAACCCCTAAGAAGATAGCTGCACAACACCACAGTCGCAGCATCGTGCAGACAGGCAGACACAGAGCATGCATGGAACAGATTCTCCAAAATACAACAATGCCATAGTCTCCTCTGCAGCCCGGGGAGTATCTAGTTTATTGTGATGGCTGATTTGTCTTGCTCACTTCACCTGGCTCAAGCTTCTATTAAATGTGCATATGGTGCTGGGCATCTGGTGATGCACAGAGGGAAGTGGGGAGCAGCCCAGCTGCAGCTGTGCCACGTGTACCCAGGGGAATAGTCAGGGGTGTGTGTGATGGTGAGTGTGTGTGGCGGTGCGTGTACGTGGTGGGCACGTATGGTGGTGTGTGCGTGCTGGTGCATGTTAGAGGTGGTGGAAAGGAGTCTGAGAAGGCCTCCTGGAGAAACGGGCACACTCCACTCTGCCTTCCCACGCCGGCCCATCAGTGTGCCCCTGCCATGCAGGAGAAAGCCTCGGGACTACACCATCAAGGTGCACATGAACCTGCTGCTGGCCGTCTTCCTGCTGGATGTGAGCTTCCTACTCAGTGAGCCGGTGGCCCTGATGGGCTCCAGGGCTGCCTGCCACACCAGTGCCATCCTCCTGCACTTCTCCCTGCTCGCCTGCCTCTCCTGGATGGGCCTCGAGGGCTACAACCTCTACCGCCTTGTGGTCGAGGTCTTTGGCACCTACGTCCCTGGCTACCTGCTCAAGCTGAGCGTTGTGGGCTGGGGTAAGTGAGGTGGGGTGAGGTCTCTTCCTGGCACAGGATCGGAGTATTAGTGGGCCCCCCAGACTCTCCTCTCCCACTTGACTCTGTCAAAATGTAGGTACATTGTCTGCTTCTCCACCCATCTCTCTGGCTCCCCCACTGCTGCCCCCACTCATCCTCAGGGGTCCCTCACCTTGGCTGGATCAAGGTGCCCCTTAGAAAGATGAAGTGATGACCCCTGTCCCTAAGAAACTCTTCCATTCTCCATATCAATCACATTAATCCCATTAAAAGTGGGATTTGTGGGCCGCCTATGGATGTGCAGGTTGTGCACTACTTACTCAAAGGCACCTCCCTGGGAGGTCAATGGGGCTGAAATCCAGTCTTCCTTCACTCACCTAATTTACTCAGGCTGGCAGTGGCCCTGCCTGGGAAGCCTCCTGAACCTCAGGTAACAGATTCCCTGTGGTTTTGGCATTGCACTCTTGGTCAACAACAGTCCAGTTCACCTATGGCCCAGACCTCTCACGTCAGACCCGGAGCCCAGGGACGCTCACACCAGTCTTTTTTGACATTGCACAGACCCCTACCTCCACATGTCCCTAACCCCAACCTGCCACTCCTCCTGTGTTTCTCCTCCTTCGTTAACTCTCTTTGTTCACATGAAATGCCTTCAGAGCTGGCTGTGTCAGGACCCAGGTGTTTGACAGTGAACAGCCCCCAACCCCAGCCTTCAACCTCTACCTAATGGATGAGGTCAAGGCCTAATGTAGACAGACCCTCAGGGCAGCACTTTTGCACTTCTCATCTCTCCTATAACACGGCTTCTCAGCCGGGAGCCCCTGGTTGGGGGCCACCAGGATGGTGAAGGGGCCAGGGCCACTTTAGAAGAGGTGAATTGCCCCTATGCGGAACCTGAACTGGAATTCAGAAGGAGCCCAGGCCTGAGAGGGGGCCTCACCCTCCAGCCCCACCTCAGGCCAGTGAATGGGCAGGCCTCAGAAGGTGGGGGATAGCATTGTAAGCTTTGCTTCCCTCAGGCTTCCCCGTCTTCCTGGTGACACTGGTGGCCCTGGTGGACATAGACAACTACGGCCCCATCATTCTGGCTGTGCACAAGACTCCTGAGAGTGTCATCTACCCTTCCATGTGAGTGGCTATGTGTGTGTGGGGACAGGAATGTCAACTTCTGTGTGTGGAGGTCAGAGAGCAGCCCAGATCCAGGGCATGCTGGCCAGGAACCGTCTGGGTTCCATTCCCCTGAAATATTGGCTTGGCAGTGGCTGGAGCAGTGGTCTAAGGGTCGTGGAGGTCATGGAGAGTGAGAAATGACCCAGATCTGCTAATCACTCTCCGGGTGACCTTGCATAGCTCCTGGCCCTTCTCTGAACCTCAGCTTCCTTGTTTGTGAATGATTGTATGAACTGGAGCAGAGAAGCCCCACTGTGTTCCTTTGCTGCTCTCCTCTGTCTCCTCATTCAGATGAAAACACTAAAGCTCAGAGAAGGTAGGGACACACTCTTGGCCATAGTGGGTGTCAGTGCATTGCTCAAAGACAAGGAACGAGTGGAGCTGAAATCCAGTCCTCTTCCATATGCCTGATTTGCACAGGCTGGCAGTGGCCCTGCTTATCCTTCTGAACCTAGACAGGAGCTAGGGTTCCTCTGAACTCTAGGCTGGGAAGGAATCCTTGCCATTAGCTCAGTGTTTTGAAATTTTCAACCCTTCACATCATGACCCAGTGATTTTTGACTTTAGATACCATCTGTATTATTATTTACTTGATATTTTTATTTAAATCATCTGACTTGTTAATTTAAATGTATTTTTTTAAACATTACATCAATACTATAGAAAACAAGCAGCCCTTGCCATAAACAACACGTAATCTTGACAACAAATCTGGTGACAACTGCAATGGCCCAGGAAATGCTGCCCCAGCCTGGCTGCATGCCAAGCCCACACATCCTTGTCCGCAGGTGCTGGATCCGGGACTCCTTGGTCAGCTACATCACCAACCTGGGCCTCTTCAGCCTGGTGTTTCTGTTCAACGTGGCCATGCTGGGCACAATGGTGGTGCAGATTCTGCGACTGCGCCCACACACCCAAAAGTGGTCTCATGTGCTGACGCTTCTGGGCCTCAGTCTGGTCCTTGGTCTGCCCTGGGCCTTAGTCTTCTTCTCTTTTGCTTCTGGCACTTTCCAGCTTGTTGTCCTCTACCTCTTCAGCATCATCACCTCCTTTCAAGGTAGGTATGAAGAACACCATACCCCCTGGCCCAGACAGGGCATCTATCTGTGTAGCACAAGGCAAGGAAGAAATAACCCAGGGGACCTGAAGCCTTCCTTTCTCTGGGCCCTGGTCTTCCTGTTCATAAAATGGCATCCAGACCACAGCTGACAAGTCTTTATTGAGCACCTGCTATGTGCAGGACTTATGCTAAGCCTTGGGGCTGGGCCTGAGCTTTGATCTTAGCTGGGCATAAGCTTTGATCTTGTGGAGCTCAGTTCTAGCTGGGGAGACTGGGTGTGAGTAAGAAAGCACACAGCCATCCAAGGTAACCTCAAAGAGCAGAGACGTGAAGTAGGCAGTATGATGATAGGTCCTGGGCTGAGCTGGGGGCACTCTAGGAAGGTCAACAAAGGAGGCCTCCCTGCATAGTAGACATGTGAGGACAACAGGAAGTTCCAGCCATGGAGAGCTCTAGGGGTCTCATTACTCCAGTGGTGGTCCATGGAGCAGCAGCAACAGCATCGGGAGATTGTTAGAAACACTGCATCTGGCTCGGCACCTGTAGCTCAAGTGGCTAAGGGGCCAACCACATACATCAGAGCTGGTGGATTCGAATCCAGCCCAGGCCTGACAACAGCAATGACAATTACAACCAAAAAACGGCTGGGAGTTGTGGCAGGCACCTGTAGTCCCAGCTATTTGGGAGGCTGAGGCAAGAAAATCACTTAAGCCCAGGACATGGAGGTTGCTGTGAGCTGTGATGCTATGGCACTCTACCCAGGGCAACGGCTTGAGGCTCTATCTAAAAAACAAAACAAAACAAAACAAAAGAAAGAAAGAAACACCACATCTGGCTCACACCAGACTTGCTAAATCAGAATCTGCATTTTCACAAATGCCCAGGGGACTGATGTGTGCATTATAGGTGGAGGAGCTCTGATCTAGGGGAAGAGAGCTCCAGGCAGAGGGAAAAGCAAGAGCAGGGTCCTAAGGTCAGTGCAAGGCCATGCAGGTCATCTGTCAGAAGAACAGTGAGGACTGCGGCCAAATGGTAATGAATGAGAGGCAGAGGGCAGGAGCACCTGGGCCTGGCTTGATGCCATGGGGGTCCCTTCCTGCTTTACCTGCAGCTGTGCACCCTTGCCTCCTACACTCATTCAAACATACACATGCACAGGTGCACACAGACACAGGCAGACACAGGTGCACACGTGCATTGGTGCACACACAGGTGCACACAGATAGAGGTGTACACAGACATAGGTGCAGACGCACACAAGTGCACACAGACATAGGTGCACACAGACATAGGTGCACACATGCACAGGTGCACACAGACACAGGTGTGCACATAAGCACAGGGGCACACACAGGTATACATATGCACAGGTGCACACACACACAGGTGTACACAGACAGAGGTGCACACAGACAGAGGGGCAGACGCACACAGGTGCACACAGATACAGGTGCACACACGCACAGGTGCACACAGACACAGGTGTGCACATATGCACAGGTGCACACAGAGGTGTACACAGACATAGGTGCACACAGACATAGGTACAGGTGCACACAGACATAGGTACAGGTGCACACAGACATAGGTGCACACAGATACAGTTGCACACAGACACAGGTGCACAGATGCACAGAGATACAGGTGCACATATGCACAGGTGCACACAGATACAGGTGTACACAGACATAGGTGTACACAGACACAGGTGCACATAGACATAGGGGCACACAGACACAGGTGCACACATGCACAAGTGCACAGAGACACAGGTGCACACATGCATAGGCTCACACAGACATAGGTACACACAGACACAGGTGCACACACGCACAGGCTCACACAGACATAGGTACACACAGACATAGGTACACACAGAAATAGGTACACACAGACATAGGTGCATACATCCACAGGTGCACACACACAGGTGCACATAGACATAGGTGCACACATAGATCCCCCCACCCCCTGCTGTGCTGAGTGGGGAAGAGATTTACATGGCCAGGCCCAGGGGCTCACATGCGGTTGAAAGGCCAGCCTCCCACACAGGTCACCATAGAACAGAAGTGGGGGGCTGTGTGTGTAAATGTTACTATATTCTAGTTATTTCACTTTCGACTCTTCATTTTCTCAGCTATGAAAAGAAGGGGTGTCTGAGCTATTGAGAAGTCAGTGGTATGACCTGTAGGGACAGCACACCGCCCAGTGCTTAAGTGGGTGGGCTCTGGAAAGAGTCTGTTCACCTCCATTTGCCCCTCCATCAGCTCACTCAGACAAGTCCCCACACCTGGGCCTCAGTTTTCTTGTTGTGTAAGACAGAATAGTAACAAATAGGACTGACCTCTGAGAACACTGAGAGAGGAGAGGTGGCAAGGCTGCAGCACAGTGCCCAGCACCCAGGGTCCCTGGGTCATGAGAGTGTCTGGCAGAGGTGGCAGGCAGATCTGAGACAAGTTTGCTCTGCGGGGTGGGGAAGCAGGAGCTGCCCCACCTGCTCAGCCCGTGCCCTTGCTGCCCACAGGCTTCCTCATCTTCCTCTGGTACTGGTTCATGCGGCTGCAGGCCCGGGGCGGCCCCTCCCCTCTGAAGAGTAGCTCAGACAGCGCCAGGCTTCCCATCAGCTCAGCCAGCACCTCGTCCAGCCGCATCTAGGCACCAGCCCACCTGCCCGGCTTGTGGAAGCAGACATGGCCTCGGCTCACTCTGCCTGCACTTCCTGCAGCCGGACCCTGCCCTCGGCGGTCATTCAGAGACTTGAGAAAGCCCAAGTACCTTGCAGGAATGGAGCTGTCATGATGACGGCTGGACTCCCAGGCTGGGTCTTATGAATTGGACTTGAGGGCTGCTCGGCTCTCAAGTGCAGCTCCCAAGGGACTCAGGAGTGTGCCACCATGCTGACTGTGAGACTGTCCCACAGTTGTCCCAACCTGGGTCTTTCCTCACCACCCTGGGCCCAGCCCTCATTGCTGGGGGTCAGGCCTCAGGTCTTGGAGGTCTGTCACATCTTTAGCCCTGTGGCCCTGTCCAGGACGGATATGTGGCTATAGCTGTTCTGTCCCTGGTCCCTGCAGGCACTCTGTAGTTCCTGTCATTTTCACCTGAAGGTGGTGCCTCGGGCACATGGGACTTGCAGCAGAGCTTGGGGGTCAGAGCCTGCAGGAGAAGAGGCCCTCTCCCTGTGGGCTTGCCTCTGAGCCCAGGGCCCTCTCTATCAATCAGCCCCCCAGACTTCTCTCCTCCTCTCCTGGGGCCTTCCCTGTCCTTCACCCCTAGCCTGGGACCACCAATTCCAATGCTGTCTTTCGGGTAGTGGTGCCCAAGAGCTTCCTGGTGCCTGCTGTAAACTGTCATCTACTGCCCAGGCCTTGGCCTGCCCTGACTCAGGCTTAGTATAGACGCATGTGCTAGGTAGGGTCCACCTCTCCATCTGGGCTCTCTCTGAGCTGCGTCACCCTTGCTCACCATAGCCAAGCACACACCTCAGAGGGGCTGTCAGCCTCTCCCAAAGCCATCTTCTGGCAAGAACTGTGGACCATGGTGGTCTCAGTTTGTTTCTATCCCAGCACTCCACTGTCTGAGACCTACCTCTTCTGGTGACACTGGCCTAGAGCCTGATGCTCTCCTAAGGGTCTTCTCTGAATCCCTGCAAACGCCTACAGACACAAATGGCTGCCTATCACGACTAATTCTGTCCAAAAAGCACGCAATAGATAATCGCCAATCTATGCTAAGTGATAGGCAAACAATGGCCAGAACTGGTCACTCCTGCTATGAACCCTCAGTCTAGTGTGTGGGTATCCATGAGGCAAGAGCTCCTGGAGCTCCTGGAGCTCCAGGCACAGGATCAGAGAGCTGTCATTCCTGGCTGGGAATCCAGGAAGACTTCCTGTAGGAGGTAGCATTTGATCTTGATCTCAGCCTTAAAGATGTAGAGGATGTTCTTTTTGTTCTTAGCTAGAGCCTTGCTCTATTGCCCTGGGTAGAGTGCAGTGGTGTCATCATAGCTCACTACAGCCTCAAGTTCCAAGGCTCAAGTGATCCTCCTGCCTCAGCCTCTCAAGTAGCTGGGACTTTGGGACTATAGTCACATGCCACAACACCTAGCTAATTTTTTCTATTTTTAGTAGAGATGGTGTCTTGTTCTTGCTCAGGCTGGTCTCAAACTCCTGAGCTCAAGTGATCTTTCCACAATGCTGGGATTATAGGCGTGAGACATAGCGCCTAGCTGAGGATGTTCTTTTTAAATACCGATTCATTTGTCTTTTGATGTTAAATAGAAGTACATGTTCATTGTAGAAAATGTGGAGACTGTAGAAAAATATTAAGAAGAAAAATAAAAATCAGCCGTGTTATCACCTAACCCAGTGGTTCTCAACCTTCTTAATGCCCCGATCCTTTAACACAGTTCCTGTGGGTCATGACTCACAGGTTGAGAACCGCTGACCTAACCCGTGTAAGCATTTTGGTTCATTTCCTTCTGAGCTCTTTCCCATGCTTCTGTTAAAAGAGTCACGGATACAAACAGCTCCGGGCCAATCAGAAAACATGAATGAGAGAAGAGGGCTACCTATGGGGGGGAAAAAAAAATCAATTTCTGGAAGTCTTATCAACCAGGATAGATGGAGGTTCAAAGGCAACTTGTTCAGTTGGGGGGGCAGTGGGGGAGAGGTGGGGTCTGAGGTGAACTGGAGAATCCAGAGCAGGTGGCTGCTCATCAGCTCCAGCTGGTCACTGCTTTGCAGGGATGAGGGCCCAGGCAAGGGAAGAGGCTCTGGTCTCGGGTTGGGCAGCATGAGTGTGAGGCCTGAATGGCAGGCAGGACTAGATGGCAGTGCCTTCTGGGGACCTGCAGAGACCTTGGTACATGAGAACCTCCTTTGTCCTTGCTGTTTCCTGAACCCCCTTCCAGTTCCTTCTACTGGCCCCTCCCCCACCTTTCTCCAGGCAGGGAACTGCAGAGGACAGAAGCCAAACCTTCCCTAGCCCTTGTCTCCATTGCCCTGATCGTGCAGCCCGGTGTGATCACAGACAGCTCCTCTCCTTATAGGCCTCTGGATCTCTGCGAAGGGGTCTCTTTAAGCCCCTTCTCTGGGTTAGGCCTGGGAGGAGAGGTGACAGCACTTCCCTGGGACAAATTCTCCTGCTTCTTGGGCATCTCATTTCTGCTTTCGAGGTTGGTGCAGGTAGTGGGGAGGAGGTCATGGTCAGGTCCCACCTTCTTTGATAGGCCATGGAGTAGGCACCTGATAGCTACATGGTGCTTCTTTGATAGTTCTAATCACGGCCTTTCCTGGGTTGTGGGGCTTTAGACAACAGGATCACCCTTCCCACCAGGACATGGCCAGGTCTGCATCTGGAAATGTACCCTCTGGCAATGGGAAATATTAGATTGGTGTGGCCAAGGGGCCTGGGCCAGAGGACAAGCTGAGGATAGGAAGTGACAGAAGGGGACACTACAGTTCTGTTTGCCCTGGGATTCGGAACTCTGTAAGTAGGTCCAGGACAGTCCTGGGAGCGGTGACTTTCAGAGAAGGCCAGAAGAAAAGCCCCTCTTGACTCAACCCTGTCGCCTTCCCAGCGGCCCAGATTCTGCCTTCCCAGGTGGATGTGATGCTATGTGTCCCAGTCTGCAGGTCTCTGGGTCCTTCACGGCCAACCGGCACCTGTGAGCCCTCTGGGAGTCTAGTGGTAGGGCTGAGGGTCTGGTGGCAGGCCATCCAAGTCCACTTTTCACCCCCTTCAACGCCACTAGGAGAGGAGGCGGGGCAGGCCCAGCCATTCCCATCTTCCCTCCTGACTTTCCCTGCAGAGGAAGTTTCTGGGGCTCAGGAAGCCCTGGATTTTGACCTGCTGCTCCACATCAGATTCCCATCCCACAAGCGCCACTGAGATTCTCACCCCAGCCCTCTCCAGGCCCAGAAGGCTCAGCCAGGGACGGAGGCCTGTCTGGACACCATGTGAGGGAGGGGAAGAGAGGTGGCTCCCCAGGCGGACTCAAAGGCAAAGAGAATTAGCTCCAGCCCCGTGGGCCTGAGGGGGGTGCTGGTGATGACACACCTTCTCGGTGGGCTATCCTTCACCTGATTACCTAGTGGGGCCCAGTCTCATCCACAGGGCTGCCTTGCAGCCACCAGAGTCGGAGCCTGAGTGGTCGCCCTGCCCCTTCCCTGCTGCCCTGCCTCCCACTGGGTCAGCGTGATAAGCCGGGGGCTGAGAACAATAACTCACAGTACCGATGACTAGAAAATGATAACAATGGCCACACCTACTGACCAAGCAACTCCACATGCGTCATCCTACACACTCTTCATGTACCTCGTGAGAGGCTCGGAGGGGCAGACAGCTTCCGCAAGGTCACCCAGCCAGGAAGTGGCCAGGACGGATGTCAGGCCAGGTCTGATCAGGTCCCTGAGTCATGCTCCTATCTTCCTGCCATCCTGCCTCTCAGCCTGTCCTGTCAACCAGGCTAGCAGTGGAGGCTTGGGGCTTCAGGCCAGCTCCTGCTCTCCCCCTCAACCCCCAGGCCGGGGTACCATCTATGTCTTCGTCCTCATCCCCAGTGCCAGGCTCTGTGCCCTGCTTGTTGCAGGTGACAACACCTGACAACCCCTAGGAGGCAGCGTCATTGTGATCTCTGCTTTACAGAAGAGGAAACCGAGGCTCAGAGAGGCCTCCAGCTTGCAAGAGGAGGGGTGCACGTAGGTGTGCCTGTCTCCAAAGCCCGTGCTCATCACCAGTGCCTTGGGGTCTGCTCCAGGGTGGAGGCTTCTGAGGCCACTGGACCCCAGCTCCATAGACCCCACCGGGTGGGGCTCTGGGTGCAGCAGCTTCCTCTGCAGGTGGGCCTACAGTGGAGTGAGGCTGGGAGCGCTGCCCAGTTCCCCACTCACTTTTCGCAACCTGGCCGATGGCGCCATTGAGCAGGAAGGGGACACAGGAAGCCAGAGGCTCAGGGGCGGGAGGGGTAGATCAGCAGAGTCTGGGACCAGAGGCCACACAGCCGCAGGGCTCCAGGCCTGCACTAACAAGGCCCCAAGGATGATGCCACTCAGGGCCCTGGGGGCCCTGCTCCTGCTGCTTCTGCCCTCAGGTGAGCAACTGGCTTCTCATCCTCTCCTACCAAGCTTGGGAGACCCCACTCTGTGGAGGAGTTGGGGCAGAAACTGGGGCTTGGGGGATGCCAGGGACAGGGTCAGAGACGAGAGGGAGTGAGGAGTGGAGTGGTTGGGCTGTGTCCTCTGGGACAACCCCTCACCCCTCAGCGTCTCTTATAGCCTTGACCTTCTGGGTCAGTCCTGTTGTCCTGCCAAACCTTGGGCAGGGCTGGGTCTCGGCTCCCCATTCAGCACCATGGAATGGGGAGAGAACAAGAGTGCCACATGCTCCATGACAAACCTGGCTCTGGGTCAGAGTAGGCCCTGAACCGGCTTGTCTGCAGCCGGCCTGCTGTTCTCTCCCAGGAAAGGCATCTCCCAGCCCCCGGCCCACCTGGCAGCCTCCATTTACCCTTCCTGGCCTCTGAGATGGTTCAGCAAACCCCTCGGGCAGAGGGAGTGGCCCCCTCCGTGGTGCCCCCACCTTAGAACCTGGCAGCGTCCTCCTGTGTCACTCTTGGCACCGTGGGTGGCCTGAGTGGCTTGTCTATCTCCCCATGCGTCTGTCCAGAATATAGCTGTGTGACTTTGGCCCTGTGGATCAACCTCTTTGGGCTTTAAAGAGCCTTCTTCTCTTCCAATGTCGGGTGCATCAATGAAGTGCAAAGCTCAGTCTCTGTCTCTAAAAAAAGGGTGAACAATGGTAGTGTTGTCCACCCAGCAGCCTGGCCAGATCCTGGTACAGAGCAGGCCGCCTAGCAGTACTTGATGAATTAATTAACTTAATAACTGACATGGCCACCACCAGATCTCATGGCATTGTAGGACCAAGCCCTTCACAAAAGCTACAGTCATTGGCTGGGGCTTCAGGCCCTTCCAGGTGACCGTGTTCCCCTGTGGTGATGTGGGAACCTGATTTGGGCAAACCATCAGCTATGTGAATAAGCGAGGAGCTTTGAGAGGTTCATATCTAGACATAAGACTCTTTTTGTTGGAGACAGAGTCCCACTCTGTTGTCTGGGTAGAGTGCCATGGCATCATAGCTCACAGAAACCTCAAATTCTTGGGCTCAAGAGATCGTCTTGCTTCAGCCTCCTGAGTAGCTGGGTCTGCAGGCACTCACTACAATGCCTGGCTAGTTTTTCTATTTTTAGTAGAGACAGGGGGTCTCATTTTTGCCCAGGCTGGTCTTGAACTCCTGAGCTCAAGCAGTCCACCTATCTTGGCCTCCCGGAGTACTGGGATGACAGGCGTGAGCCGCAGTGCCTGGCCGACGTGAGACTCTTCCCTTGGTGGATGTTTAGGGGATGGTCAGCATTCACCTGTTCGCTGTTCATTCTTTCATTCATTTAGCATCAGTGGTGCCCGGCTGTGCGAGGCTCTGTGCTCCCAAGGGGCTCACAGCCTAGCAGAGGTAGGGTGTAGTAGGACCCACAATATAGGACCAGGCAGTTAGGGCTGAGCAGGAGACAGACGCAATGGAGGGGCTTACATAGATGGACACATTACATGGGTGGGTGATTGCTCAGCAGACTGGCACCTGAGGGCAGCACTCAGCACCCCAGGCCTGAAGGGCACAGGAGGGTCAGTTCCCAGGATTCATGGAAACAGGCTGTGGCCTCAGGAGGAAAAGCAGTCCATTGGTGGTGAGCTGGCAGGGAGGGGCTGAAGGGGCTATAGGGATGGGGCAAATGCCCACTCTACCCTCTGACCTCCAAGCCCACTCCCCATCTGCTCAACCCACATTCAAGTGGTCCATGGAGGCCAGGCTCTGGGGCAGAGGGCATCTGGAGGGTGGCACCATCCTGTATATAGGCCTAATTCAGGGTCTTCTTGTCTGGACTAAGTGCTTCCGATACCTTCAAAGGATAATCATTGAAAAGGTATCTAGCAATCTTCTCTGCATGGGGTGCTTACTAAGAACACTGAAATTCACAGCAGGCTGGGCAGGAGGCCCTGCCATCACCCACCATGATGCCCCCTGCACCTATACCCATTGGTGATCCGCTGGGCAGTCAGCAGGGTGAGGAGAACAGAGAGTGACACCTCCCTTTGAGTTATTTTCTCCCCATTCCTCTCCTTTTCTCTCCTCCTCTCCCTTCTCCTCTCTTCCTCCCTCCCTCTCTTTCTTTTTCTCCTCCTCTTCCCCTCTCCCCTTTATTTGAAAAGCAGACTTGGACCCATGTAACATGCTCGCCCATCATTTGACTTTTCCCATTAAACTACACATCACAATTATCTTTACAAGCTAACAGAAATGTAAAGTTCCTTTGCAAGCTCGCTAAAACAACATTGTCACATACAGCTGACTATTATAAAATCCACTCTAAAATATTATTTTTTTAACCCTATGTTTACTTCTCGTTTATGTTTACAGTGTATTTTTTTTTTTTAAATTGTGAAAGTAATACAGGGAATGATTTTTTTTGTTTGTTTTGACACAGAGGCTCTTATTTTGTTGCCCTCGGTAGAGTGCCATGGCGTCACAGCTCACAGCAACCTCGAACTCTTGGGCTTAAGTGATTTTCTTGCCTCAGCCTCCCAGCTACTGCTGGGACTACAGACACCTGCCACAATGCTCATATATTTTTAGAGACAGGGTCTCGCTCTTGCTCAGGCTGGTCTTAAATCTGTGAGCTCAGGCAAATCTACCTGCTTCGGCCTCCCAGAGTACTAGGATTATAGGTGTGAGCCACTGGGAATGTTTTTTTTATAAATCAAACATCAGAGAAGGAAATAAAAAATGGAAAGTAATGGGTAAAGGATACTTCACCCGGTGAAGCAGTGGCCAGAAAATACACAGATACTCAAACTTTTCTTAAGTTAAAATGAGATTTCATTTCACCTTGCATATTAGCAAAAATGTGAAAGTTTGGTAAAATCTAGGATTCTAAGCATTTGGGTAATCAATCACTCTTGCTCGTTTTTGATGATATTCTAAATAGGTGCTTTTTTGGAGAAAAATTTCATTTTTTTAAATATTATTTTTTAGAAGACAGAGTCTTACACTGATCATATAGCTCATAGCAGCCTTGAACTCCTGGGCTCCAGTGATCCTTCTGCTTCAGCCCTTGAGTAGCTGGGACTACAGGTGTGTGTTACCACACTTGGCAAATTTTTAAGTTTTTTTTTGTTTGTTTGTTTTTTTGTAGAGACAGTGTCTTGCTATGTTGCCCAGACTAGTCTTAAACTCCTGGTCTCAAGCGATCCTCCTGCCTCAGCTTCCCAAGTGCTAGGGTCACAGGTATAAGTCCCCATACCTAGTCTAGGCAATTTTTGAAAGCACACACATTTTGATCCAGAAATCCCTATGATAGAAATGTTTCCCATAAATTTTTTTTTTTTTTTTTTTTGAGACAAAGTCTCACTTCACTTTTTCACCCTTGATAGAGTGTCATGGGGTCCTTAAACTCTTAGGGTCAAGCAATCCTCTTGCCTCAGCCTCCCAAGTAGCTGACACTACAAGTGCCTGACACAATGCCCGGCTATTTTTAGAGATGGAGTCTGTCTTGCTCAGGCTGGTTTTGAACTCCTGAACTCAAGCAATCCACCCGTCTCAGCCTCCTAGAGTGTTAGGATTACAGGCGTGAGCCACTGCACCCAGACTTCCTATGAATTCTTAATACAAGCTGACAAAGATGTGTCCTTAAGAATTCTCATGGCAGATCATTCAAAATAGAAGAAAAACAAAACCCCAAATTTCCACCAATAAGGGATCAATTGAAAAACTGTTGCCACATCCATATAGTGGAATAGTATGCAACTATACAAAGAATGATGTGCAAAGCTCTTCAATATATTGCTAACTGATCCCATTATTGTAAATTTAAAAATGATACAAATACTTGCATATGCATAGGAAATTTCTGGAAGGTTGTGCAATAAACTAAACTGTTAAAGGTGGTAACCTCTGGGGTGTGGCCTGGAACTAACAGAAAGAAGAACTTTGACTTTTTATTTTATGTCCTCTTGTACAGTTTCAATTTTTTAAACCCTAGACATGTATGACTTTTGTTGAGAGATAGATAAATATATAGAAACATCCATCCATCCAACAAAAATACATTAAAAAAAAACTTAGCATAAATCTAAGCATAAAGTTTTCATCTTCTCTAATAAATAATGGCTCTTTGAACACCTAAAAGGAGCTATGTCTTTTATTTATAGTAACTCTGATCCTTCCACCAAATTTCCAAGGAAGATATTGTTAAAGTATTAACCCCATTTTGCTGATGAGACAATTGAGCCTCAGAGAGTTTTATTAATAACTTGCCTGAGAACACACAGTTAGTAGGTGGCCCAAAGCTTCTGCCGCATGGCCTATGTTAGGTGAAAGGGAGCTGGAATAGAAATCAGAAAAGCTGGTCTCAAGCCCTGGAGCAGCTTCCAACTAGTTGGTGACCTTGCTCAAGTCTTTGTGCTCCAGGAGGTCTTAGTTTGCTATACTCCCTACATACCCCAGGAGGTAGCTGTGATGTTATAATGTTGGAGCACGAGGCAAAGCAAGACAGAACATCCAAGAACCCTACCGTAAGGCCATCGCTGTAAGGGCTTTGGAATGTCTAATATGGAAAGACTGTAAAAAGCCAGGCAGACTCCCTGGAGGAGGTGGTAGAGGAGTAACGGCACTCTAGCTACAGAGACATGTGCTGAACCCTTGGTATATGCTTTCCCCAAAGCATCCTACCAGCCATGTGAATAGGAGATGGTGTCTCCTTGGAAACTGAGTCCTGGGAGCATATGAGTCCAGCAATGGGTGTGATGGGTAGAGCTGGGGTACCACACCAGCCCACACCTCCAGGCTCCGGAGCTTGAGCTCTTCTCCCTCCTCCTAGTCCTTGCTTCTGCTCCTGGTCCAGCTCACTCACTCTGCAGCTCTCTTAGATGAGAAGAAGACCACTGAAGCACCGAGAAACCCATGTCTGAGGCCCATCTATGAGACCCAGTATGACGACCGCAACTTGGAGGACAAGGCAGAGTGCTTTGCCAGGTGTGGGCAGCTGGGGAACAACCCCTGCAGCGTGGGAAACTTGCAGAGGTGAGGGGGCCCTTTGAGTTAGACTAAACCCTGGGGTTCCTGGGAGCAGGGCTGACAGAAAGGGATGGGGTCATTTGCCCTAGGCCTCCAGAAATGTTGCTGCTATATCTTTTCCACCTTGTTTGACACCTCATTTCCCCTGATCCAACACCCTCACTCCAGCAATCAGGGGCTCTACTAACCTAGGGGGTGAATTAGCTCCAGTCCTGGTCCTTGGGAGCTGTAAAGGAACAGACACAGACCCAAATGATGACAACTCCAGAGTGTGATCATACAGAAGTCCGGGTTCCAGGTTAGCCTGGAGGAAAGAATTCTGCCAACACTTCATAGAAAAGGCAACTCATGAAAGTGATTTGAAGGCTGCATGGGAGTTTTCCAGTTGGACCCAAGAAACATGGGGGATATAGGCAGAGAACTTCAGAATACTGGCAGTGAACTGTCATGCTTTGAACTGTGAGGGCATAAAGTGCTGGGGGGGGGGGGTGGAGGAGAAAATGGGAGATGGGATGGGTAGGAGACAGGACAAGGAATATAAGTTGGCACTAAGGTGTGAAGGATCATATACGTAATAAGCTACATTAATGGGGAGGGTAGGGGAGTGACATATTTTGAGCACAAAAATAGTGTAGTCAACTTTTTATTGTAGAAAGATTGCTCAGGGTTCAGGGAAAGCTACAGGAGTCCCAGAAAGAGGCAAGGTAGGATGCAAATGCAGTGGTCTAGGTAAGAGTGGAGGCTGAACCAAAGCCACCACGCCACCAGTGGGCGTTGCATGCTAGAAAGGAGAGATGGATGGGAGATGGTGCGACGGAGAATCAATAAGACCAAGAAACTGATTAGATGTGGGTGAGGGAGAAAGAAACACAACATTCTCAAGCGTCATCTCCAAAAATATCTCTACCTCTTCCCCACCCCTTCTTTCTAATCAAAGTTGCCCAAAACTCTTCTGGGATACCCAGAAAAGTTTCTGGCATATAGTTAGTACTCAGTAAACATTTGTTGAGGGAAGAACTGAAAACCTCGTGCTTACAGACGTGGTGTTAGGATGGCAGCCTGATTAAATTACATGACTTCCATGGCCTGAGAATGCTCCCGTCTTACCTGCAGCAGCTCCAGCACCTTCTCAGCAACCAAATACTGCTCAAGGGCTCATCTTCGTGCTGCCTAGATGAAAAATTCTTAAAAGAAAATTTTTTTTTTTTTTAAAGCAGGCCTGGGTTAAACCCACCACCCCTGGTGCATGGGGCCAACCATCTAACCACTGAGCTGCAGACACCCAGACTACTCAAAAGAATTTAAAACAAGTCTTCAAACAAAAGCTTATGCATGCATGTTCATAGCAGCACTTTTCACAATAGCCAAAAAATGGAAAAGACCCAATTGTACACCAGTGGGAATGCATAACCAAAATATGGTAAATCCATGCAATGAAACAGCATCCACACATTTAAAAAATGCAACGTTGACATATGCTCCAACATAGATGAACCTTGAAAACCCAGTGCTCAGTGAAAGAAGCCAGGCACAAAAGGACTCATACTGTGCTAGTCCATTTCTATGAACTATCCAGAACAGGCAAGTTCATAGAGACAGAAAGTGGATTAGGGAGTGGTTGCCAGGGGCTGGGGGAAGGAGGAAGGGAGGGACTGCTGAATGGGTCTGAGGTTTCCCTTTGGAGTGATGAAAATGTTCTGGAAATGACGGTGCTGGTGCATGTTCAACACCGTCCATGTATTTAATGCCATTGACTTGTATACTTTAAAATGGTAAATTTGGTCTCGGTGCACCTAGCACAGTGATTATGGTGCCAGCCACATGCACCAAGGCTGGCAGGTTCAAACCCAGCCCAGGCCTGCTAAACAACAATGACAAATGCAGCAGACAAACAAAAAAAGAAATAGCTGGGCATTGTGGCGGGCACCTGTAGTCCCAGCTACTTGGGAGGCTGAGGCAAGAGAATCACTTCAGCCCAAGAGTTTGAGGTTGCTGTGAGCTGTGATGCCATATCACTCTACTGAGGGCGACATAGTGAGACTCTGTTTCAAAAAAAAAAAAAAAAAAAAAATGGTAAACTTGATGTTATGTGTATTTTACCACCAAAAAAGACAAGTACATAAAATGCCCGAAAGAAACCTTAGCTGTAATCCCTCAGGACCAGCCTGGATTGCTTTTTTTTTTTTTTTTTTTGAGACAGAGCCTCAAGCTGTTGCCCTGGGTAGAGTGCTGTGGCATCACAGCTCACAGCAACCTCCAACTCCTGGGCTCAAGCGATTCTCCTGCCTCAGCCTCCCAAGTAGCTGGGACTACAGGCGCCTGCCACAATGCTCGGCTATTTTTTGGTTGCAGCCATCATTG
>CAUYPK010063785.1:0-16811 GCA_963574355.1 Loris lydekkerianus | reverse complement strand
GACAAGCCAATTAAAAACATTCAGTGGGGAAAAGATTCCCTATTTAACAAATGGTGCTGGGTGAACTGGCTGGCAACCTGTAGAAGACTGAAACTGGACCCACACCTTTCACCATTAGCTAAGATAGACTCTCACTGGATTAAAGATTTAAACTTAAGACATGAAACTATAAAAATACTAGAAGAGAGTGCAGAGAAAATCCTTGAAGAAATCGTTCTGGGTGAGTATTTTATGAGGAGGACCACCCCGGGCAATTGAAGCAGCTTCAAAAATACACTACTGGGACCTGATCAAACTAAAAAGCTTTTGCACAGCCAAGAACACAGTATATAAAGGAAGCAAACAGCTCTCAGAATGGAAGAAGATATTTGCAGGTTATGTCTCCGACAAAGGTTTAATAACCAGAATCCACAGAGAACTCAAACGTATAAGCAAGAAACGAACAAGTGATCCCATCACAGGCTGGGCTAGGGAGTGAAGAGAAACTTCTCTGAAGAAGACAGGTGCGCAGCCTACAGACATATGAAAAAATGCTCATCATTTTTAATTATCAGAGAAATGCAAATCAAAACTACTTTGAGATATCATCTAACTCCAGTAAGATTAGCCCATATCACAAAATACCAAGACCAGAGATGTTGGCATGAATGTGGAGAAAAAGGAACACTTCTACACTGCTGGTGGGAATGCAAATTAATACATTCCTTTTGGAAAGATGTTTGCAGAACACTTAAAGATCTAAAAATAGATCTACCAGTCAATCCTATAATTCCTCTACTAGGCATATACCCAGAAGACCAAAATCACATTATAACAAAGATATTTGTACCGGAATGTTTATTGCAGTCCAATTCATAATTGCTAAGTCATGAAAAAAGCCCAAGTGCCCATTGATCCACGAATGGATTAATAAATTAAGGTATATGTACACCATGGAATATTATTCAGCCTTAAAGAAAGATGGAGACTTTACCTCTTTCATGTTTACATGGATGGAACTGGAACATATTCTTCTTAGTAAAGTATCTTAACAATGGAAGAAAAAGTATCCAATGTACTCAGCCCTACTATGAAACTAATTTATGGCTTTCAGATGAAAGCTATAACCCAGTTATAACCTAAGAATATGGGAGTGGGAGGGTAGGGAGTGGAGAGGATGGGCAGAGGGAAGGTAATTGTTGGGATTACACCTGCAGTTCATCTTACAAGGTTACATGTGAAACTTAGTAAATGTAGAATATAAATGTCTTAACACAATAACTAAGAAAATGCCAGGAAGGCTATGTTAACCAGTGTGATGAAAATATGTCAAATGGTATATAAAACCAGTGGATGGTGCCCCATGATCGCATTAAGGTACACAGCTATGATTTAATAAAAATAAATCCTGAGAGAACAGTGAGCATGATCTAGTCAAATGTATACTAAAATATGGCAGGATGAAGGTAGGCAATCTAAAGCCCTAGGAAATGGAATAATCAATTAGAAAATAAGAAACGAGAAAAGAAAAAAGACCAGTGAGAAAGAAGAAAGTAGGTGATCCAAGTAAGTGGGAGACAGCATTAATTTTGGGGGGAGTTAAATAGTGGTTAAATAGCTGTTTTCTTTTTCACTGGACAGAACTTAATTTAAAATTTTTTTATAAAATAGCACTATTGTATTTGAAAGCATAAGAAAATATGATAATAAATTAATGCTGATTTGGAAATATGGTCTTACATAAGGCTATAGCTCTTTTGCTATGATATTCCATTAAAAATCAATTTATATCTCCATTAAGAAATATTCACTCAACAATGATGCAGCAATGTGTAGATAGTCCTGTTACCAGTAGAAATTTGGGATGAAGAAATAGTCATGAAGTATTCGTTAGTGCACTATGTATACAGTTAATGGGCACTAAGTACATTCATACAAACCATGGATAGTCTTCTGATATTTTCAAATTGGCTACTACTGGACTCATCTGGAAAGATCTCATAAGGCACTGAAAACAGAACTATCTACACTTTTCCATCCAGAAACTGTGCACTGTCATAGGCTTAGGGAGCAGTGAATTATATTGTCTGCTCCTCAAGTTAGTTCTGATCAAAGAGGAGAATTTTCCACCCAAACTAATTCATTAAGATTCTCCCATCTTGCCTTCCTCCATTCACATTCTTCTTCCAGACTAACTCCTGCTAAATTTAATGGTCAACTTATACATCTTATCTGAGAAGCATTCCCTGGTGGTACCCCCTTCTATGTATTCCCGTAGTATAGTAAGCTCCTTTATCACTACACTTGGCACATGGTATTATAAATACCTGTGCACTTATTCTTCTCCACCCCACCCCAAAATAAGTCTCCCTGCTACTTCAAGGCAGTATTTCTTTTTTTCATTATTGTACTCTCAATGTCTGACACATAGTGATAAACAATAGTTAGTCAAATAAATAGATGGACAATAAATAAATGAAGGAAGAATGGGAGGACTGAAAGAAGTCTGGGAGAAAAGATACTTAACAATGCTTATTAAGGCCCAACCACAAAATTTTTGTAAGAGAGGTGCCGCTTCTCACCATCCATCATCTATAAAAAGTGCATTTATTGACAGAGCCTGGCCATTCTCAACATACTTCATTATTCCATTGTCACAGAATAGCATATCCAGAGCTTCTTGTATAATTCAAGAATGGTTTCACTCAATCACCAATAAGCAACCAATGTGACTACATGAAGAAGAAACTTTGAGAGATTGAATTTATTTGCTTCTACCAAAGAGATATGGGTAAACAGTCATGTAATTTCTCCTGATTTCTATAAGCCTTTTTGGTTATCTCACAAAACAATTCTAAAGACATGAGAAAAGCAGGTTTTAATCTAAGTTGTATTTTACATAGATTAACCAAGAATACACTTATTTCTTATCTTTACTAGTGTTCAGAATAAAGGAATTAAAATATCAAGTTCTCTATGTATGTACAATAAATGGTCAGTTCTTGACCTTTGTCTTGTAAAACAGAATGAATTCCAAATGACTTCAATAAAATAGGTAAATTTTCTATAGAATGAGATCAAAAGAAGACAAAAATTATATATTTAGAAACCAAAAGAAATAATTCAGTTACAGAATAAAATACCATTGTTTAGATAACCCTTAATTACTAAAGAAAACAACTGGAAACTAAGGGGCTGGACTAGATTTGACCAGGAACCAAATACCTTAGGTCAGTGGTTCTCTATCAGGGACAATTTTGGTCCACAGGGCATATTTGGCAATTTCTGGAAACAATTTTGTCTGTCACGATTGGGAAGGTGCCATCAGCATCTAGTGGATAGAAGCCACAGAACTGCTCAATATTCTGCACACAGCAAAAGTTCCCCAAGAAAGAATTACCTGGTTCAAATTTTCAATAGTGCTTAGGTTGAGAAAAAAATAAATAAAATATTATGTAATACAGGAATCTATTAAAATAAATGATAATAGGCATTTAAAGTATCCCTTCAGCCATATTCTGCCCCAAATCCTTATTAGAATATTGTGTCCCATTTAGGGTATCACCCTTTAGAATGTGTAGCTTGGCCAGGCATGGTGGCTTACAACTTAATCCTAGCACTCTGAGAAGCCAATGCAGATGGATTGCTTGAGCTCAGGAGTTCAACACCAGCCTAAGCAAAAGCAAGACCTCGACTATACTAAAAATAGAAAAGCTAGCCAGCATTATGGCAATGCATATAGTCCCAGCTACTGTGGCAGTGCCTAAGGCAGAAGGATCACTTGAGCCCAGGATTTTGAGCTTGCTGTTAGTTATGACACCACAGCACTATAGCTTGGGGCAGCAGAATGAGACTCGGTCTCAAAAAAAAAAAAAAAAAATTAGACTTCATCAAAATAAAAAAAAAAAATTATAAAAAAAGAAGAAGAAAAACAATATATAGATTGGCTCCAAGATGGCAGACTAGAAATATCTCTTTACCAGCCACTCCAACACCCAAGTATAGAGATAAGGAAAATTAAGGAGAAACAGGAAGAAAGAGGAGAAAGTAGGGGAAGAAAGTGAACAAGAAGAAAATACACATGAAGAGGAACCAACAATATAATTCTGGCAACATGAAAAACCAGAACAGATCAACGCCCCCTCCCCCCCCAAGGGATCACCAGGCAGCTACCACCTATAAAGAAATTATGGAAATGACAGAATATATAGATTATAAGTGATTGTAAATAGACTCTATTATAATTGCCTATGTCTTGTTCCTTTGCTTATCCAAATAATGTTTTGCTATTACTATCTTCCACCTATATAGAAGACCTTGAAGTAATTCATGCCTTTTTTGAAGGCAAGTTCTGTGTCTTAGATTAGTGGCAAGAAAATCTAAGATTCCTGGATTAAAAATTGCTTCACAAATAACACTGATAAACAGGCTAAAAAGGAAAGCTGAATAAAAATAAAGTTGAATGTTCTGGAGAATTAATCCAGTTTTCCATTATGTACTAAAAAGAAAAAATTCTAAAAGTTAAAACACCAGAAAAATATCAAATATACTAAAAATAAAAATACCACAAAATTTTAAATGAATGATGAGCCAGAACTCTTACATTACCAATAACAAAGTATCTTAAAGGCTCAACATGTTTCAATAATATGCATTTATAGTTAGAAATGTGGTAAAAATGAAGAATGAAGAATTCTAAAGCAAAATAAACAAATCTTCAAGTCACGTTAGAATAGACAACAGTTAGAAAAGGCATAAGATGAAATGAAGTAAGAAGTGATCATTTTTTAAAGTGGGAAATGACAAGCAACTTTTTGTGGTGAGAAGAGTTTATTTTCATAGGTCACATTGAACAAAATGACACAGTGGAACTATTTTGTGTGGTCCTGCTCATATTTCCACCAGATAGGCACTATACTGATGCTACCCTATGTTTTGTAGCCAAATATGACAAAATGCAACTTTAAGCAAAAATATGTATAAAATATTGTTATTTACATTTCAAACCAAGTATTACTTTCAGAATAAGAACTACTACTAGTTAAGTATTATAAAACATACCCTAACTAAGTATAGACATAGTTTCAATCTAAACACTTTCTAAATGTTTCTTCATAAGAATATTTAATTTAAAATACAGTAGAGCCTTTGTAAGTTGACCATCCAAGTGACAATAACAAACTGGTCAACATATAGAGGTGGTCAACATAAAGAACTAGGTCTACTGTACTGATATATACATGAGGTATATGTCCTGTCTACGAAAATTAGGTAGGTCAACTTAAAGTGGTGGTCAGTGTAAGGAGGTGACCAACTATGGAGGTTCTACTACATATTTAAGTTCATTAACCTGCTCTCTTTTACAAATGACTAAATTCTACTTTGATAATATATTGACTGATAACTAAAAGGGCATAATTCGTATTATTGCAATGTAATGTGATCTGAAAATGGAGCAAAATGTAGATATCCTCAGAAGAGTTTTGTTTTTTTTTTTAACCTCATAGGCAGTACTTTCAACCTCTTCACCAAAAAAATCTTTTTCCAAAAATACCATTACAAAATTAAAGATCTGCTTAGCTTCTCCTTCTCTAGGCAGAGGGAAGAAGCAAGACTCAACTGTATCAACTCTTAAATAATTATGAATTGACCATGGTCAGTATGTTTCTAAATCAATGCCATTCTCAATTCTCAAAAATTCTCTGTCATTGTTTCTTCAACTATATCAATCACCATTCTTTTTTATCCCTTCTAGCATCTGTTCTGGAACTCCTTATGAACACATGTTAGACCTCCTCATTTTACTCTCCTTTTTTTAATGTCTCTTTTTTATTTTTTAAAATTTTGTCTTTTCCTCTGTCCTATAGTCCTTTTATCTCCTCACATCTGTCTTTCAATTCACTAATCTTTTCTTCAATTGTGTCTAACATACAGTTTAACCCAATGTATTAGTCAAGGCTCAGAAAAACAGAACCAGAGTTAGATAGAAGATAGAAGATAGATAATAGAGATTTATTAGAGGAACTAGCTCACAAAATAATAGATATGGAGATTTATTAGAGGAACTAGATCACAAAATAATAGAGGCTGATAAGTCTCATGATCTACCATCTGCAAGCTTGAAAACCAATATTGTAATTCAGCCAAAATCCATTATCCTGAGAACCATGCTGGGGGCTGATGGTATAAGTACCATTCTGAATCCAAAGGTTTAATAATCAAGAATGCCAATGTTGAAGGGCAGGAGAGGATGACTGTTGCAGCTCAAACAAAGATAAAATTCACTCTTCCTCCATATTTTTGTTCTATTTGTTCCCCAGTGGTTCAGATGATGTCCACTTATTTTACATCTGGTTATTCTATCCATTACTGAGATTAGGGTATTGAAGTCTCCAACTATTTTTGTAGAAATATCTTTCTCCGTTCACTTCTGTTAATTTTTCAATCATCTATTTTTATGGTCTCTCCTTAGGTATGCAAATGTTATAGCAGTTATGATTATATCTTCTGGTTGTAAAAACCTTTTATTAATATATAATTTCCTTCTTTGTTTCTTATAAATTTTTTTATTTAAAGCCTATTTTCTGATTTTAGTATAGTCACCCCTGCATGCTGTGGGCTACTATTTGCATGGAATATATTTTCCATTCTTTCACTTACAGCCTTTCATGTCTTTGAATCTAAAGTAAATCTCCTATAGAGAGCATATTTTGATTTTTTTTAAAATCCATGCTGACAATCTCTGATTTTGGATTAGAGAGTTTAATACATTTATATTTAAAATAGTTACTGAGAGAGGTACATGTTCTGTCCTTTTGCTATTTGTATTCTATCTGTCTTATTGATTTTTTTGACTCATTTCCTGAATTATTGTCTTTTTTGTATTTAATTAATTTTATTGTAGTGAAGCATTATAATTCCCTTCTCATGTTTTTTTTGTGTGTCTTTTATAACTATTTCCTTTGTGGTTACCACAGGGAGCAAATTTAAGGTTATAAAGTTATAACCCTGTAATTTGGACTCTAGTAACTCCAAAAACATAAAAATTTAGCTTATTTACAGTTCTGTCCCCACTCCATTTAGCTATTGATGTCACATAATTACTTCTCTTGGCTACAAATTGTTTTATGCTTTTGAATGCATTTGTCTTGAATTGTTTGGAAAACAAAATGTGAGATCACAAACTAAAGTTTGTATCTTATACTAATAACTCATTTTCAGTATAGTAATCTCTTAAATTGTATGAAAAACAGAAAACTGAGTTATAGACTGTTGTTATAAAAATAAAAGCTTTTTTAATTTATCCCTTGCTCTTGAAGAGTCTACTGGCTATAGATTCATATTTGAGAGTATTTTCCTTATAGTACTTTCAATATATCAGCCCATGACCTTTTGACCTCTAAAGTTTCTAGTAAGAAATCTGCTGACAATCTTACTGAGAATCCCATATATGTAGCAAGTTGCTTTTCTCTGTCTGCTTTTAAAATCCTTTTTCTGTCTTTCTGTTTTCACAGTTTGATTATGTGTCTCAGGCTGCATTGCTTTAATTTGATCCTACTTTACAGTTCATTCAACTTCTTTCTTTCTTTTCTTTTCTTTTTTCTTTCTTTTTTTTTTTTTTTTTTTGAGACTGAGTCTTAGTATGTCACACTTTTTAGAGTACTGTGGAGTCACAGCTCATACCAATCTCAAACTCTTGAGCTTAAGCAATTCTCTTGCCTCGGCCTCCCAAGTAGCTGGAAATATAGGCACCCACCACAATGCCTGGCTATTTTTTGGTTGCAGTTGTCATGGTTGTTTAGCAGGCCCAGGCTGGGCTCAAACCCACCAGCCTCAGTGTATATGGCCATCATCCTACCCACTGAGCTTTGGGCACCAACCCCCATTGAATTTCTTGAATGTTTAAATTCCTGTCTTTCACCAAATTTGAGAAGTTTTGAGTAATTATTGTTTCAGATAATCTCTTTGCTCATTTTTCTCTTTTTCTTAACCACACACAATGTACATTTTGATCTACTTGATGTTGTTCCACAAATCCTTTAGATTCTGTTCACTTCTAGTCAATCTTTTTTCTTTCTTTTCTCCAGACTTGATAATTTCCATTGTCCTATCTTCAAGTTTGCTGATTCTTTATTCTGTCTGTTCAAATCTGCATTTGAATTAAACTAATGAATGAGTCTTTTTAGTTACTAGAGTTTTCAGCTCCAAAACTTTCAGATTAGGTTTTTTATTCTTTATTATTTCCCTTTTTGATTTTCCATACTATGTTTTTTATGACTTTTCTTTTTTTTACTTTCTCCATGTCTTCCTTTAGTCTTCTGAGCATCTTTAAAATAGTTGCTTTTAAACCTTTTTCTAGTAAATCTACCATCTAATGTTTCTCAGGAACAGTCTCTTTGGTTTATTTTTTTTTCTCTATGCATTACACTTTCCTGTTTCTTTCTATGCCTTGTGATTTTTTGTTGAAAACTGATATCTGAATCTAATAATGTAGTAAATCTAGAAATCAGATTATTTCCCTTCCTCAGAATTAACTGTTATTTGTTTTGTTTCTATGCTTTGTTTTTGACTGCTGTAAGCTTCCTCTGTGCCAAAGATCAGCCTAAAGTGTAAACTTAAGGTCTTCTCATGTCTTTTCTGAGTCTATGTTTTACCCTAGTCATGTGCACTTTTTGATTTCTCCTGTATGTGGAGTTTCCTTTCTCCCAAAGTGCTAGGTTTGAGTGTCTGGCTCCCAAAAGGAGAAAAAGAAAAATCAAAAGTAGTCAAAAGGGGGCGCCAGCCCTAAAATCCCCTGGAAATCACTTCAGCTGGAAGGACAGAGGCTTACAACAATGGCTACCCAACTCTGTGTCTGTGCCTCTGTGATCAGAAGCATCAATCAACAGTCAGAACACAGATTGCCAATATTTAGAGGGTGCTTATTGCCCATCCTGACTTGCATAAACTGTATATAAACTATTCAAGGAACACATGCACAGAAGCTTGCTGTGGGCGAGGGTAAGGAATGAGTACTTGGTACAGTGCTGGCAGTTAAAATTTACTGACATTAACTGCAATTTGCCATCCAAGTCTTCACCTGGAAGTTTCAAGCCTTTAACAGACTTCAGAGTTCCAAAATAGTCAGATACAATAGTTTCTGCCAGTGAAATTGTTGTCTAGGTAGGGTGATGGATTTCTGCTGCTTTCTACTCTTCCATATTCCCAGAATCCTCCTCCCTGGTTATATATTTTAAGAAATATTATACAAAGTCTACAAATACCAACATTGCTGTGAACTGAGGTGTTTTCTTTCATTTAAAGTAAAGAAGGGGGAAAAAGATTAACAAAATCACCTGTTTCTATTTGAAAGAAATTCTAGAGTGAAAATGTATTCATATTGAATATTACTTCATGACATCATCAAAAAGTCATGGTCTGACTTTACACCCTTACTATATCATATAAATATTATTCCTAGTGATGCCAAGATTTTGTGATTCAAGATGTGAAATAAAACGGAAGAAAAATGAGATCCTTAAGTAACAGAAAGTTAGATTCATGTGAAATCTGGACTTTGGAAGAGCTGAAGTTCATGCTTCTCCAGGGAACAGATATAAAATGTAACTTATTCATTCACTTCATTAATTCATTCGTTTGATAAATATTTATTACGTGCCATTATGTCACAATCACTGTCCTAGACATATACAACAATGAACAAGAAGACAAAATCTCTTTCTCATGAAGTTTATATGTATATAGACAAAAATCATAGACACAACAAATAAATTATACACTGTGTTGAAAAGTAAATGCTACAGAGAAAATATAAAGCAGGGAAAGAGAATGAGTAATGGGGTGAAGAAAAGTGCTACTATTTCTTATGGTGTGTTTAGGGAAAAACAACCTAACTATAGTAAATAATATATTTGAATCATAGTTAATTCAGTTCATAGTCAAACCTTTCGATCATTACATTAATATGCATTACCCAAATTAATCTAACTTTCTCCACCTGGATATTCTTCTGATCTTTCTTTCTTATTAAATTGAAACATGCTAAAATGCCATGCCTGTTCTTTAGTGGATCAAGCAGTTCAATGTACAAAAACCTGAATAAATATCTTCCACCCCGCCTCCATCCCTAAAGCTGTATGCAATTATTAGAGTGATTCTTTAAAGGACTTGTTAAAATGCCAAAATAGTGCCACAGAAAACACGTCAAATAAAGATTAAGTTTTCTTTATGGAAAAAAAAAAAAGTGTTTAACGAGGGTTTATGGGGTTTTATAAAAACACCTTAACACCTTACAGACCTAAGGGGGAAAAAGCCCTATTTAAGTATCATACACCAATAGCAGACCACCCAATGCTGATGACTAGAAGCCTCAAACAGACCCATCCTTGGGAGCCTATGTGGAGACCCTTAATTTTATGGTCATTTTAATTGTATTTGGGTTATTACCTCATGCCCCAGCAAACACCTACAGTATTTAATAAAAATGAGTACAGAACACTGTTCTAGTTAAAGTATGTATTAGCCAAAATCATAAACTAAGTATGCTTCACCATAAATTAACTGGGTGTTTAGTGTTTCTTTGCCTTTAAGTTATATTTATTTTCTTATAACATGGTATGTTCCACTATGTACCAAATCAACGTTAACTGACTTGGCACTTAGACTCTTGTATCTTGAGTTCATACACCCCTCCCCCACCCAAACACACCTGCTCTGCATATTATAAAGTGATAAGCACAGTTAATCAACTCCACATATATTCAAAAAATTACTATAAAATATCATTGAAGTAGAAAAGTAAAAAAAAAAAAAATTTAAAGAATAAAAAACATTTCCTTTTGTAATCAATAGCCTAGTGTCTAGCTGTAGTATTACCACTTACTTTAATGCTGGTTGATATTCAAAAAGTAGTGGTTTTCTACTGCATAACAAAAGAAAATCTGGGAAAGAAAAGAAAAATACTCCTTTATTTTGTAGAATCCACACCATAGAATCTTAATTTTTTTTTTTTTTTTTTTTTGCTTTAGTACTCTGTAGGAAAAAAAGTTAATGGGTAAAAACAACATACAAAATTTATAATTGATGATCTTTACTGCTACCACTTTCTGCCTAGATTTTCTAGCATAATTCTCTCTTAATTACCAAATTTGTAGCTGCTTCTATTTGCTTACCTCACCATTCCATAACCCATTAAATTTTGCATCTGCACAATCCTCTCCTCCACTCACATTACACTGAAAGAGTTCTTGTTTAAATCCCCCCAAATCTCCTAATTACCTGAATTGCTGGTTCCTTTTCAGTTCTTACTGGATTTGAATTCTTTGTAACTTTTAGCTGGTAGACCAATTCCTCCTCCAGGAAACTCTCTCCTCCTTGGGCTTCCACTCCAATACCAGCCTCATTCCCACTCTATCCCCCTGAAGCCGCTTTTCAGTCTCCTGCATTTTTTTTCTGAACATTTCTTAATTATTGATGATCCTATATCATCCTGTACAATCCTGTTTTTCCATTCTGCAAATACTGTCTGACTGGGTTTTGTCAATTTTAATCTACCAACTATCTGGTTACAGTTCAAACCAAATAAATGATGTGCCTCTCTGCCTAGAAAATTTATTTCTCCCTTAGTCTTCCTACTTCAGTAAACAATGCGATTACCTACCCAGATAATGGTGGCAGAAATCTAAGTGTCATCAGTGATTCTTCCTTTCCTTTACCCTCATATAGGGTTGCCAGATTAAAAATACAGGACCTCAACTAAATTTTAATATTAGGTAAACAAATAATTTTTTGGTAATTTCTGAAATACTAGAATTTAACTGAGCACATAATATTTTATCTGCAATCCAATACCTTCCTCTAATCAAACATCCATCTCCTAAATATTTATCATATCTCGTAATGCCCCTTAATTTCCCATCACCTCCATCATATACCTAGCCACGACTGTCCTTTGCTTAGATCTCAAAAATACCCCCCCCAACCAAACTCCCTAAATGCTCCATGACCACCTAAAATCGATTCTCTATACAGCAATTAGAACAATCTTTTTTAAACTATGAATTGAATCAGGTGGCTCTTGCTTTTATTTTCCCTCAAGAAATTCCTTATAATGAACACTTCCATTCTGGCCTCTACCTACCTTTCCAATCTATTTTTACTAATTACATTGAGTTTATGATATTTTAGCCATAATTATCTTATTTCTATTCCTCAAACTCTTTCAGCCTTTCTGCACTCACACAAACTATTTCCACTGTCCTAGACTTTATAGAACACTTATGTATCAAAGTGAAATTCACATAAAATAAAATTAACAATTTTAAAGTGAATAATTCATTGGCATCTAGAGCATTCAGAGTGTTGTGCAATCACCACCTCTATATTGTTTCAAAACATTTCCATTGAACAATTTTTTTCCATCCCACCTCCCCTCAGATCCTGTTATCCATCAAACCACTTTCTTTCTCCATGGACTTGCTTATTCCCAACACTTCCTATAAGTGAAGTCATACAATATGTGACCTCATATATCTGGTTTCTCTCACTTAGCATGAAGTTTTGGAGATTTATTCTTGTTGTGATATGTATCAGCACTTCATTCTTTGTTGTGGCTGAATAATATTCCCTTGTATGAATTTACCATAATTTGTTCATCTATTAATCTGTTGAGGGACATTTGGGCTGTTTCCACCTTTGGGCTACACAAATACTATTGCTAAGAACATTCACGTACATATATTAATTTTTCTAATAGCCGTTTTCAGTTCTTTTGGGTGTATATGAGGATTGGAATTGTGAAGTCATATGGTAATTCTAGTTTAACTTATTAAGAAACCAGCAAACTCTTTTACACAGTGGCCAAACTATTTTACATTATCATCAGCAATGTGTGAGGATTCCAATTTGTCCATATCCTCCTCAATGCTTGTCATTACCTGACATGTTGATTATAACCATCCTAGTGGATGTGAGGTGATGTCTCTTGTGGTTTTAATTTTTATTTCCCAAATGACTAATGGTGTCAAGCATTTTTTCATTTGCTTGTTGACTATTTGTCTATCTTCCCTAGAAGAATATCGATTCTTTTGCCCTTTTTAAAATTGGATTCTCTGTCTTTGTATTGACTTGCAAGAGTTTTAAAAAATATATTCTGGATGCTAATCCCTTATATACATAATTTGCAAATATTTTCTCTCATTCCATAGATTGTCTTTTCACTTTCTTAAAATTTCAGATTAATATAAGGGTACATATGATTAGGTTACGTTGTTTGTTAGGAAAAGTCCAAGTTGTTTTTGAGTCTTTCACCTAGGAAGTGTGCCATATATTCTCACATTGTACTCATTAGGTGGGAGCTTACAGTGCTCTTTACTCACCTCCCTTCTACCCCTTTCTTTAATTTAACTGTGTTTTCTCTCTCATGTGGGCCTGTAATTGTTTATCTACTGGTTTCAAATTAGTACTGACTACATGGGATGCTTGTTTTTCCATTCTTGAGATACTTTACTAAGGAGAATGTTCTTCAACTCCATCAGGTAAATATGAAAGTTGTAAAGTCTCCATCTTTAATGGCCAAGTAGTACTCCATGGTACACATGTACTACAGTTTATCAACCCATTCATGGGTTGACGAACACTTGGGTTGTTTCCATGTCTTTGCTATTTTTCACTTTCCTTATAATGACTTTTGATGCACAAAAATCTCTATTTTGATAAAGTCTAATTTTTTTTCTTTTCTTGCTTATGTTTTGGTTTCATATCTAAGAATCAATTATTAAATCTGTGGTCAGGATTTAACCTGATATTTTCTTCTAAGACTTTTATAGCTTTAGCTCTTATCTTAGATTGTTGATCCATTCTGTTTCTTTTTTTTTGTTTTTTGTTTTTTATAGTTTGAGTAAATGTCCAACTCAATTTTTATGAATGTGGCTATCCAGTTGCTCTAGCACTGTAACAATTTTTCCTATCCTCCCCCTCATCCTTTCCTCCATCCTTTGTCTAGCTCCTATATATACTTCAGGGCTAAGCATAGATGTTATTTCCTTATCAAAAATTTCCATGGATACCTGTTCTCTCCTTCCTCATACAATCCCAAATAGGGTTTCCCTATTATATGCTTACATTGCTCTGGTGCTTAATATCTGTCCTCAACCACTACATAAGCTCCAGAAGAAGGGCCTGTGACCGTATTCCATTGCCCAGCAGAGTGTCTGCCATATATGTGTTGAATCCATAAATATTTATTGAATTGCTGACCGGCCATAACATATTTCAATCACTAGTCTCTTCTCAATCACAGTTAAAGGCCCTCTCATTTAATGTATACAAAAATTTTTCATGCCTCTGAGTCTCTTTATGAAATAACCTATGTTCATTCTCACCTACAAAGTATCCTTGAAAACATGTTCAAGTGTCACCTTATTCTGTAAAGACTTATGTGACTTCTATAGCTACTGCTTCACTTCTTTAAAGCACCCTGTAGCTATTTCCCTAATAGCACATAATATATTTTATTACAATTAATTATCATAGGTTTAGTCCTACACTAGGCTATAGACATTTCCATTGCAAGACACAACCATCATTTTATTTCTCACAGCACCTCATATAGTGCCAGATACATAGTAGGAACCTAACAGATATTTGTTAAACGTATGGATGAATAAATACATAATGAAAAAAGCATGAATCAAATTAATAAATATTTTTGTATTCCCCTGTACACAAAGACCTCAAAGTTACTCCAGAAAGTTGCTAAGGCTATCAAAATCACCAGGCTATTTGTGGGCCTGCCCTTTAAGTTTTCTGTTTAATTACATAGAAATCAAAATCCTAGGCATCAATGAACTTGTGAAACAAGTCACTTAATTCACCTTTTTTTTTTTTTTTTTGGCCAGGGCTGGGTTTAAACCCACCACCTCCAGCATATGGGGCTGGTGCCCCACTCCTTTGAGCCACAGGCACCCCAATTCACTTATTTTTTTTTTTTTATTGTTAAATCATAGCTGTGTACATTAGTGCAATCGCCTGTACCCATTCTAAGCACTTATTTTTTTTAAACAGGGTCTCTCTCTGCTGCCCTAGCTATAGTGCAGGGGTATCATAATTCACTTTTTAAAAAGTTTTCTACATGCTTAGTAATATTATGCTATGGGACACAGAAGAAAGCAAGATCTCTGTCTTCCATATCAAGCTTAGTGGAAAAGATAAGCTAAAATGAAACAATTAATGCATCATATACCAGTCAATGGATAATAAGAAAAGTTTATAATTAAGCACTAAATTATATTTATAATTATAATTAAGGCTATAAATGTGATATAATTCAAAACCAATAAGCTCAATTATTTAAGAAAGCATTACTGCATGCCTACACTTGGAATAGGCTCTTTGCTATATCCTGGTGATACAGACTTAAATAAGACACCCTACTTCATTCAGTAAAACTCTTTTGACTTTCAGAATATAATTATGAATCCTCTCTCTCGGAAAATGCACATTCACTGACTCCACATCCATGCATACACAATCACAACAGAACTGTGGATGTCAAAGGAGCAAAGACTGTGGCTGTTGTAACTAGCGGACATGAGAAAACACATTTGATTGTTATCTGGCCCGTTGGGCAGATGGGACAAAGCTACTATCTATGATCATCTTTAAACAAACATTTCCAAAAGAAAAGATTACAAGCAGAGTTATTGCATGAAAAAGGATGTCTGAATGAAAAAGTCCTGAAAATCTGGTTTAACAAAGACTAGTCATGAAAGCCTGCAGGTTTACTTTAAAAACCAACTTTGCTGTTTTTGATCACGTCAAAGCCCATGTTACATAAAGTACAAAATCAATCACAGTGGACTTGAAAACCCAGTTTCCTGTGATACCTGGTGAGCTAACCCAGACAACTGTAACCTCTTGAGTGTTAGTGAATGAACCCTTTAAGGCCCTAATGAAGAAAGAGTGGACATCATGGATACAGTCAGTTGGCAATGAGTTAACACCTACAGGCAGAATGAACAAAGCATCCATTGCCCAGGTTTGTGATTGAACCCTGAGAAGGTGGAACGGTGTCAAGAATGAAGTGGTTGTGATATTGTTTTTAAAAATGCAGCATCAGCAATACCATGGCTAGAATGAAGATGATGAAATTTACTGGGATGAGGAAAGTGACTCTTCAGAAGACACTGGTAATGTAGAAATTGAAAAAGAGGATACTTCTGATATTGACAGTGATGAAACACTCTTGGACTTCTATGATGCATAAATATCATACATTTGTTACTGGAACATTAAATTTCTTGTACCTTGTATCTGTTCTTGTGTTTGTTTGTTTGTTTTTACAGTTTCTTTTATTATTATTATTATTATTAAATCATAGCTGTGTACATTAATGCGATCATGGGGCACCATACACTGGTTTTATAAACACTTTGACACACTTTCATCACACTGGTTAACATGGCCTTCCTGGCATTTTCTTAGTTATTGCGTTAAGACATTTATATTCTACATTTACTAAGTTTCAAATGTACCCATGTCTTCTACAGGTCGCCATGTAAGTGCACCACAGGTATAATCACACCAATCATGCTTACTCTGCCTATCCTTCCTCCTCCCTCTCCCCCTTCCCCATACTCTTAGGTTATAACTGGGTTATACCTTTCATATGAAAGCCATAAATTAGTTTCATTGTAGGGCTGAGTACATTGGATACTTTTTCTTCCATTTTTGAGATACTTTACTAAGAAGAATATGTTCCAGCTCCATCCATGTAAACATGAAAGAGGTAAAAGTCTCCATCTTTCTTTAAGGCTGCATAATATTCCATGATG
>CAUYPK010063784.1:0-44543 GCA_963574355.1 Loris lydekkerianus | reverse complement strand
TACACAACTCACTCCTTTTAAAGAAAAAAAATTGAAATGTAAGGCTGTGTAAGATTTGTTTTTAAACTGTACAGTGTCTTTTTTTGTATAGTTAACACACTACCGAATGTGTCTTTAGATAGCCCTGTCCTGGTGGTATTTTCAACAGCCACTAACCTTGCCTGGTACAGTATGGGGGTTGTAAATTGGCATGAAAATTTAAAGCAGGTTCTTGTTGGTGCACAGCACAAATTAGTTATATATAGGGATGGTAGTTTTTTTATCTTCAGTTGTCTCTGATGCAGCTTATACGAAATAATTGTTGTTCTGTTAACTGAACACCACTCTGTAATTGCAAAAAAAAAGTTGCAGTTGTTTTGTTGACATTCTGAATGCTTCTAAGTAAATATAATTTTTTTTTTTTATTAAAAAAAAAAAATAGTATCCAGTTGGTCTCTTTTGTTTGTTTTCTACCACTCTGTGGGGTGCTTCTTAGGACCAGGGACTGGACTTTGAACTTGGCATTGCCAGCACACAGCCCAGGGCTGGGGCCTGTGGCAGCACTCAGTAAACAGTTCTTGGTTGAGTGTCCCTTGGCTGCTTTTCTGATTCATACTTTGGACAGTTGTAGCTAAAATTGACAGGCATCTATTGATTTGATGCTTGCTTCTTTTTTTTTTTTTTTTTTTTAAAGACTTCTCTTACTTAGCTTTGAAAATTTCTTCCTGAACTTCTTGATCCACGTTAGAGGTGACTTACTTCAGGCTTCCTGGTGCATGCGCCTGGCAATTTTCATGGCTGCCTTCACCACAGAGCTTTCTTGCTTCCTCCTGTAGATACTGTAATTGAGTTATGTAACATGAGCCATCTAGTGGTAGTTTCTGCTCTGTCCTGTGTTGTCTGTTTCATTATCAATTGTTGCTTATCATGTGGTCATCAAGACAGTGGTTAAAGGCCTACTCAGGTGGTGACTATTTTGCTCCAGCTTCCTCTAGTTGTGTCATGACTCATTGATGAGGAGGAAAAGCAGAGAACAGCTGACTCTCAAAGCTTTGTTTCTTACAGTTCAGAGAAGGGTTTTTCTTTTCTTCTTTTTCCTCTTTAGAAATTTTGAAAGAGAGGCTTTGATTCAGGTGTAACTATCCTCCTAAAGTAAAATAAAATGTTCTACGAAGGTGGATTTCAGAGTCAGAAAGCATGGAGAATTAATCTGTGCTGGGAGAAACTTACTGAAATGTTACATTTCAAAATCTGTAGAATTTGCTTCAGGTGAGACAAAGGGGGTGTGGGGCATACATTATTGAAAGAATTTATTGGGGTACCTGGAGGCTTTAAAGATATTTTTTAGAATAAATTTAGAATCTTTAACTTCTGGATCAGAAATTTAGTAGTGAATTTACCAGTAAAGGGATTAGTTCCTTCCACAGTTGATGGTTATATGCTGTCATTAGATCAGGTGTGAGTCCTGCTCTTTGGGAGATGACAGTCTGGTAGGGAAGAAAGCCTTATCCACTAGATTTTAATTCATGGTGCCAAGGAGCGTATGATATGATGGCAGATGTATTTCAGACACCCAAAAGTAGAATCTTTGATGAATTTGACATTAGGAGTTACTGTTGGTCATCAGTGTTTTTATCATCAGGTTCTTCTTTTTAGTGTTTTCTTCCTTCCTTCCTTGCAGTGGCTGTGGTCTTATTAATAACTAAGGACATTGTTCAGTATAACATAATGGTATTATAGCTTGTATTTGTTTAGTGGTTTGTTAATGCTTAATGAGTGATGAGCTCAGCAAGGAAGAGGATGGAGAGGAGGGGGAGAGGGTTTGGTGGAGGGCCCTGAAGCAGCCCCTACTCAGGCCAAAGTGGAGTTGCAGAGGAGACTAAGAAAAAGCATCAGGGGAGGGAGGAAGCCAGTAGAGAGCTCCTGCAGAGATGACCCGCTGAAACCCTTCACATCTCTCTGAGACAGGGTTTGTTATAGTCCCCATTTTACAGATGGGGATGCTGAGACCTTGAGTCGTTAAATAACATAGCTTCAGTCACACCAGGAAGTAGTAAGTGATGGAGCCTGTTCTGAAGTCAGGCGTTCAGTCTCCAGAGTCCCCCTTCTTTTTTTTTTTTTTAAGAAGGAGTTTTTGAGATGGAGTCTTACTCTGTTGCACTGGCTAGAGTGCAGTGGCATCATCATTGCTCACTGCAACCTTGAACTCCTGAGCTCAAGCAACCCTTCTGCCTCAGCCTCCCAGATATCTGGGACTAACCGGTATATGCCACCACACTTGGCTAACTCTTAAATTTTTCGTAGAGATGGAGATGGAGTTTTTGTAGAGATGGAATTTTTTGTACTATGTTGCTCAGGCTAGTGTTGAATTCGTCAGGTGTTCCTCCTGCCTCTATCTAACGATGTTGGGCTTACAGGTGTGAACTACTATTCCTGGTCGAATAAAACCCTCTATATACTACTTCCCAAGTGTATAGAGTGTTTCAGTCAAAAACAAATGTGACAGCTTAGTTTGTATAACTTTACCACAGTACATGCATAGTTCTCAGTACATATTTCATCCTTGATTAAGGCTCAGGAGAAGTGATCTGTGTATGTTTTAAATATTGAAAAAAGAGCTTATAGACTTTGATTATTTGGTTTGTAGACAATGTAGGACACTCATGACCTGGCTTTGAGAATCTGGTCTGAGCTTGTTATTTTACCTGTAGAGAAAATGGAGGTTCTTGTTGAGGGACTTACCCAAGACCTCACTGGAGCTTGCACCAGTGTCTGTTGACTACCAGGTCAGTTTTTCCCAAGTTTTTCCTTGGAATGCATGTTCTTCACACACACACTATGGTAAATGAAAGTTAGGTATAGTTAAAATGAGAACATGAGAGGTTAATAATGCCTTCATCCAGATCACATGTAACCTCCAGCGGCCATGTCCACCATCTTCATCTTACTGGGCTTCTCAGCAGGCCCTGTCCTTGTCCAGGTCTTGGGACTGCACTCTCTTCTGGTTTTCCTCCTCCCTTTGGATTTTCCCAACTTACTCTTCTCTGCTGGTTCCTCCACCTTTACCTTACTGGGGATATTGGGGTTCCATAGGGTTCACCACTAGATCCTCTCTTCCATCCTTATCCTCTTTTGCTGAGCTCACCTTTTTTTTTTTTTTTTTGGATGTCGCCCTGGGTAGAGTGCCATGGCGTTACAGCTCACAGCAACCTCAAACTCTTGGGCTTAAGCGATTCTCTTGTCTCAGTCTCCCAAGCAGCTGGGACTACAGGTGCCGGCCACAATGCCTGGCTATTTTTTTGTTGTAGTTGTCATTGTTGTTTGGCGGGCCCGACCTGGACTCAAGCGCTCCATCTCCGGTGTATGTGGCTGGCACCCTAGCCACTGAGCTACAGGTGCCAAGCCTGAGCTCACCGTTTTCTGTGGTTAACTCATCTTTATGTTGATGACTCTTACTAGTTTGTACTTCTTCTCTGAGGGTCAGATTCAAGGATCCAGCTACTTACTTGACCCTGACATCTGGATGTCTCCCAGACATTGCAGATTTAGCATGTCAAATGCAACCTATTCCATAGGTTCTCTGGGTCTGTTCATGGCAACTGCTCCACTCCCATCAAATTCTTCTTCAGCTTAGTTATTGCTGCCACCAACTTGGAATTATTCATAATAATTATGGCTCACATTTATTGAGAATTTATCATGTGCTAGCCATTGCCTTAAACATATATCTCATGAATTAACACAAATACTCTGTGTGGTTCTAGCAGCAGTACCAGGAGGTAGATGGTTTAATAATAGTAATGGTAACACAGGATATACCTCTTCATTTGTCGCAGGCACTGTTGTAAACATGTCATGAATCCCAGCTCATTGAATTGTCACACAAATCTCTGAGGGAGATGCTGTTAGTATTTCTAATGGCTGGATAACAAAACTGAAGTACAGAAAGATAGTTGCTTGCAAAAGGTCCCTCGGCTAGTAAGTGGTAGAGCTAGGAATGCAGTCCTGGTGTGTGACCATTACTGCCATACTGTGCTTGTCTGCATTCTACAAAGTAATGATCCCTCCATTTCCTCTTCCACATCTGACCCAGTAGAAATTCTGTTTGTTGATTCTATAATAACTCTGGGGACTGTTTCCAGGCCGCTCTCTGAGCTCCCATACCAGCAAGCCCCTTAGTTCAGGCCACCTGCGGTGCTCCCTGACTGACAGCTGTGGCCTCCTCTCTGTGCTCCCTTCTATTCTGTCCTTTTCCAAACCTCTTCACATAGCACAGCACCACCGGTCCTGCAATGACACATTTCAGCTTACTCCTTAAAACTACCTAGTCGCTTCCCACTGTGTACAGAATAAAACATAAGGGTTACTGGTGCCTTTTTGATAAAAGGTCTCTTCTAACCTCCCCCTATATCTTTTTCTGGTATCCTCATATGTGTCTTTTTTGCCTCACAGCCTTTTATTTATCCCTTCCCTTTGGTTGTTTCCACATTAAAATGTAAGCTTCTGAGGGCTAGAAGGCCATAGGTGTTGAAAGAAGTAAGTACAGGTTAAGTTTTAGGCTATGTTAGAAACCTGATTTATTCCAGTTGAAAGATGATTTCTGAGTTCCAAAAGAGCCACATCTTCCGTAGCCTGGGACATAGCCCATCACTAGGTTGTGGAATGTGTGTATAATTCTAGCACTTTCTGGAACCACAGACTAGGACATCTGCAGCTGCACTTTCTTGTTGCTTCTCGTCTGGTCTTTCTCATGTGCCATAGTGTCTGAACTTCATGAAGCTGCTGCAGTCCAAACTGGTGATTCCCAGGGTTGTGTGGATGGTGGAAGGAACTGGCTGGGGGGACTCAGGGGCATGGGGAGAAGAGCTGAGCCTGAAAGACTTTACCTTGTCCCTGCCTGTGAAATGCCATTGGATAGGGCAATATCTTCAAGACCCCCAAGCTGACCCTTACCAATTTTGCTTTTCCTGGCACTGATTTGCAGATTGAGCACCAAATCTGGCCACAGCCACCGACTTTCTTTAACTTTGTGTCACTGTCTCTAGGGATTCTGAAACCGACTAATTTAATGGCAGCTTCTTTCACTTTCTTCAGTAACCAAACCTCTCAGCATGGTGTCCAAAGAAATGTGTCTTGTAAGAATTCCTGTAGTCAGTAAAAAAAACAGAATTTGGGGTATCAGGAAATAGGCAATAACTGTTAGCAAATTAAGAGGCGAGGCACAGTGGCTCATGCCTATAATCCTAGCATTCTGCCAGGCCGAGGCAGGTGGATTACCTGAGCTCATGAGTTCAAAACCGACATGAGCTAGAGCGTGACCCTGTCTCTAAAAAGTAGCTGGGAGCTGTGGTGGGTGCCTGTAGTCCCAGCTACCAGGGTGGCTAAACCATCTTATTTGTACTTCTGTTGTGGAAGACAATAAATCATTTTATTTAAAAGACCCTGTGATTTCCAGAGAAGTGTCATTCTCTGAAAGTATTGAGGGAGGGTGGGCCCCTGGTAAGAGATTTAGGAGTGTGCAGTTCACCCTGACTTTCCAAATTGGAGTACGTTGTGGGAGGCATGACTGTGATAAACTAGGAAGGTCATGTTCTTAGCTGACATGACTCTAATGAAAGGCTACTGCGACACGCTCTAGTTCTGAGCTTATGTATGCAGGGAGCAGCAAGTCAAAATAGATAGTCCCCACTGATTCAAAAAGGCTGTAGGATCCCTTCCTCTGGCACCCTTTTTTAATTTGGAATAACTGAGGTATATGGGTGCAAAGCAGCACTTTTTTCTCTCAAAACTTACTGAGGTGTTTCTATTATGCAAATAGGGCCCAAATTATTAGAATCCACAAATGTTTGTTTGCCTGGCTTCTCCTGATCCTGAATGTCTTATTTTTTTGGATACAGGAGTCTCACTCTGTCACCCTGGCTAGAGTGCAGTAGTGTTATCATACCTCATTGCAGCCTCAAACTCCTGGGCTCAAGCAGTCCTCCTGCCTCAGCCTCCCGAGTAGTTGGGATGGCATATGTGTGCCACCACGCTCAGCTTATTTTTTCTATTTTTTTTATAGATAGGGGTCTCGCTTTTGCTCAGGCTGGTCCTAATTCCACCATGCTGGGCCTTGAATGTCACCTTTAATGACCCCTCAGGGAAATAAGATTTCTTTGTTGCTACTAAAGCATATCAGAGAAAGTACTTTTGGTGTTGTAACCAAAGTACTTTTGGTGTTCATTGTGGGTTAAAATGTCTTGTAGACTAGCGTATGTAGCAATGCATTTAGGAGAACGGTTGCACTAATAGTAGTGAATTTTTTTCTTCTTGATTATTTTATCCGTTTTATTAGTTTATCTTTATTTATTTATTAAAACCTCCTTTTTTTTGGCCAACTGTGGTAGCTCATGCCTATCATCTTAGCACTCTGGGAGTCTGAGGTGTGAGGATCACTTGAGCTCAGGAGTTTGAGACTAGCCTGAGTAAGAGTGAGTCCCATATCTACTAAAACTAGAAAAATTAGAGGCCATGGGACTCTTAACTTGGGGCAACAGAATGAGACTCAGTCTCAAAAAACAAACAAACAAAACAAAGTAAACAAACTTTTTTTTTGAAACGAAGTCTTGCTGTATGGTCCAGGATAGAGTGCAGTGTCATCATCACAGCATCCTCAAACTCTTGGGCACAGTGATCCTTCTGCCTCAGCCTCCTGGTAGCTGGTAGTATAGGTATGCACAACCACACTTGGCTAACTTTTCTATTTTTTGTAGAGATGGAATCTGGTGATGTTGCTCAAACTGGTCTTAAAATCCTGGCCTCCAGTGATCCCACAATCCAGCCTCCCAAAGAACAAGAGTTATAGTCACGAGTTTCCATATCTGGCCTGGTTATTTTTATTTATTTATTTTTTTTGAGACAGAGCCTCAAGCTGAAGCCCTAGGTAGAGTGCCGTAGCATCACAGCTCACAGCAACCTCAAACTCCTGGGCTTAAGTGATTCTCTTGCCTCAGCCTCCTGAGTAGCTGGGACCATAGGTGCCCGCCACAATGCCCGGCTATTTTTTGGTTACAGTTGTCGTTGTTTGGCAGGGCCAGGCTGGATTTGAACTTGCCAGCTCTGGTGTATGAGGCTAGTGCCTTAGCCACTTGAGCCACAGGCGCTGAGCTGCTTGTTTTGTTTTTTAAATAGATGCCAGCATGTATTCTTTATTTGATCCTGATCTTTTCTTCCTTTAAATATCTAATTGGGCTAGGTGTGGTGGCCCACACCTATAATCCTAGCACTTTGGGAGACAAAGATTGGAGGATCACTTGAGGCCAGGAATTTGAGACCAGCATGGGCAATGTAGCCAGACCACATCTCCACAAAAAAACTAAAAAAGTAGCCAGGTGTAGTGGTGCATGCCCATAGTCCTACCTAGTTGGGAGTCTGAGGTGGGAGGATTGCTTGAGTCCAGGAGTTTGAGGTTACAGTGAACTATGATCACACTACTACACTCCAGCCTGGGCAACAGATTGAGATAAAAAATATCCCACAAAACATCTAATTGAACAAATCCTTCTGGGGACCTTCTATTTCAGGGCATTGTGGTAGGACAGATAAAAGTCAGGAAATTCTGAGGTCATCACAGTATTTAGGGACCCTGCTTGGGATGAGGTCAGCATTCCCTTACAAAGAGACTCCACAGGGATCTAGAACACAAGCTGTGGTTTTTGATAATCTGGAACAGTTAATTGTTCAGAATCTAAATTATAAGTGCTTTCCACCATCTAGTTTAAACTTTTAAAAGATGCTATTAAATTTACATATAAACTGCTTCAGTATTTTATCCTTAGCTCAAGTATGATAAAAAGAGGGGTATGTTCTTTTCCTTTCATTGCTGTATTCTGATCTTAACATCATAGGATGACAGTAATATTGTGTTTGGTGGTAATACATTTAGAAAATACTTTCTAGTCTTAAGTTTATAATATCTATATACATTAATGAGGAAGATCTTTAACACATGGTTTAAATGGTACAAAAATTAGTTTCAAATGACTTCATCCGATTTTAACTTAAGATAATAATCTTACAAAAGAAAGAAAAAAGAGATCTGCGAGGCCAGTCATTTGACAGCAAAACTGGAAAAATATCTTGGACTTTTTTCTCCTCCTCCGCCAGGCTGGTGGAGGTCCCCTATATTCTTACTGAGATACACAGCAGACTTACTCATTCTTTCCAAGAAAGTTTCAAACAGCAGCCAGTTGTGCACACTTGATCTGTGTTTGGCTTGGGATTCAGTATGTAACCTCTCTGCCTAGACCAGCGATTCTCAATCTGTGGGTCGTGACCCACAGGAACTGTATTAAAGGGCTGTGGCATTAGGAAGGATGAGAACCACTGGCCTAGACCATCATTCCGTAGACCAGAGGGCTAGGTCTTCAGAATGGTGCTGTGAAATGAGGGGCTATGTATGCCTGACCTGAGTGTGAGGCATTAACATCTGCTGAACAGGGGTTGGCTTTCTCAACGTGAGGGATTCAATAAGCAGGAAAAGTGTGTGTTCCTCATAAATTCTATCTCCTTTTCCTTTTAGTTACCAATTTGAATGTGTGTTCTTCAGAGCTGGGCCTTGGTGTGAATTTTAATTAGAACTGTAGTATAGCCTTAATTTTACAGTAGTAGCAAGGTGAATGTAATATGAATGCTTCTAAAGCAAGGAAGTCTTATGCATTATAAAACGAATAATTGAAGCCATGCCAAGTGCATGATACTATGCTTTGATGCCATTGTATCTTTTTTATTGCTTTTTTATTTTTTATATTTTCAACTTGTCATTTATTACCCTTTCCTTCCTACTTAAAATTATTTTTCTTCATTTTTCTATACTAGGAATTCATTTTCTTAGCTTTTTGAAACAAATCACTGCCTAAATATAGATTTTCTTTTTCTTATGAAGATCAGTTTCTGTAGAAAATTTCTTTAAATTAAAAACTTCTTCCTTGCAAAGGAGAAAACTGTTCAGGAAGTATCCCTGCACAGTTTGATTTCCACTTTAAATGAGACCCTTCCTCAATGCCTCTGCAGCTGTGAAAACTGATGGTTGTTGAGATAAATGTGAAAGCCTGGCTGTCCTTAATGGGGGATGGCCATAGTTGGATGATGAATTGAAGGAATGGCTGTGTATTTGAGGCCCTAAGTCATGTGCAGATTTACAGGAGTCGATCTTACATTCTAATGGTGTTTAAAAGGTGCATTCTTATCTTGCAGTACACATTTAACTGTTTATATTGAGAGAGAGGGTAATGCTGTCATTTGTTAGCTAAATGAGAAAGTTAAGGCTGTTTTATTTCTTGTTTTCCCACGAGCATAGTGCCTGGGGTGTTAGGTACTAAAATGTTTGTTCAGTGAGTGAATAGGTGGACAGATGGAGTGATAAACAAATTTAGTTGGTCCTTATTTTTTAATTTTATTTACAAAGAAATGAATAGCAGATATATTAAATCTGAGGAAAAATAGCTACTTGGTAGCTTTTGTGCTCCCATTTCTTTGGGTAGGTGAGAAGGGAATGAATTGTCACATGGGCCAATCAATCTGCCCTACTTGGGGGTTTTTAGGGAAAGATATTCAAAAAGGTGGGAGGAGGAAAAAATAGGATCCCATTTGTTTCCATGCATTTTATTGTCTGAGAGCGGTAATTCCGACTTTACTCCTAGGTTGAAGATCTTGCCTTAACTTTTTTATTTACAAGAATTAGCCTACGTAGTAAGGTGTTCTTCCCCTTACAGTTTTTATCCTTCTGTTAACCCAAAGGTATGACAGAGACAAGTGGTCACAATTCACAAAGAGGGAGGCAGGGAGATGCTGTGCCAAGCCTTAGAGCCCTTAGTTTGTTAATTAGTCTCATGGGCAGGCATGATTTTTAGGAAGAGGGGGATGGGTGTGTTTTCTTGTCTATTCTATTCATAGCACTTCTGGGACCATATTACCCTGGCCCTTAAAAACTTGTTTTTACCAGGTTACTTATTAATGTTAAGCTTTCATTCATGTTTGCTATAGGAAATAACTATAGATCCTGTTCTGCGTTTGTGTGAAATTGTTATAGTCATTATCTTTTCTACCGTCTGACAGCTCTTCTGTAGCATTTCCTTGATAAATTTTTTTCAAAGCTGACTAGACAGTTTCTTCATTTCTGGTAATAAGATTTATGTAGTCCATCCTGGTTCTCTCTTTGCTCTCCTCACAAGCATCCTTAAGGCCAAGTTTTTTTTTTTTGCTTACTGTTAACATATTTACAATCTTCTGTTTCTTAATTCCATTTTTCCTTTTAAAAGTTGTGTGGCTTGGTGCCACATATACCAGGGCTGGCGGATTTGAATCCGGCCCAGGTGCCAAACAACAATGACAACTACAACAACAACAAAAAATAGCCGGGTGTTGTGACGGGTGCCTGTAGTACCAGCTACTTGAGAAGCTGAGGCAACAGAATTGCTTAAGCCCAAGAATTTGAGGTTGCTGTGAGCTGTGATGCCACAGCATTCTACCAAGGGCAACATAGTGAGACTATGTCTCAAAAAAAAAAAAAAAATTAAAAGTTATAAATGTTGTACGTGTTTTTAATAAGGTACTTTAAATTCTCCTTGGAAAGAGTCATGTTTCTAATAGCTTCTTTAAAATAACAGTGCATATTCATTATTCATTAAGTACTTCCTTTGAATCTGCGCTTGTTGGTTCTACAACATTTTCCCACTAATGCCTTTTGATTTTTGTTGTTTAATCATGGGCCAAGCTGAATATCTCCAAATTTAGGTCCACAAATACTATTTTATGTAGGATCTTAAGGTTATACTATACAAACTTGAAAAAAAGAGAACTGATTATTTCTAAAAGCTTATGAATCCCCTCTGAGAAGTTGAATGATATAAATCATTGCTCAAACCCCAAACTCATTATCTCCAACTATGTTCATTTTGCTAACTATGATTGTAGCCCTTAATTGACATGGTGCTTAAGGGAAGGTTTGGATCATTATCTTTTTTCCTGCTACTCAATATCTCCTCTTATTTGAGGTAACACTGTTTTCTGGGAAGAACAGCTTCCCTCAAAATATGAGATTTAAATTCTGTAGTTAATTTTCTCATGTTATATTTGTGCACCTACCTAGGGCAGGGCAGTAGTCGTGAATCAACTGAATTTTCCCTGACACTTTTTATTCTTGTTAACATTATCCTAATAATACCTGTGGGAAGCAGGGATCTGGAATCTATAGAAACACAAATACTTTCTTGAACCCCATTTCATGTTAACCCTTTCTTTGTTATTTCATGTATAGAACATTATATTACATGAAAATTATAGCAGTATGAGTTTGTAAGTGCTAAGATATAGTTGGTGAGGCTGTGGGTTCTTATCTGGCTTTGTTGAGCCTTATTTTGCCAATTTGTGACTCTCCTCTGCACATGGTTTTTGCTACAATAAAAGGAAATAATTTAAAAAAATCTTGAGGCATTACTTACATCTGGCTATATTCAATAATAAATTATAGTAATAAATGCTTCTAATCCCTTGGTGGCAAGATTTCCCTTATTCTATGAATCTTTTTTTTTTTTTTTTGTTTCGTTTTGTTTTGCTTTTTCTAATTTTGCTTTCAATTTCAATTGGCTTTCACTCATCTTAGTTTGAAGTGTTGTTTTTTTTTTTTTCCCCCTTTTCTTCCTTTAGTGATTCTCTTGCCCTTTGCCTCCCAAGTAGGTGGGACTACAGGTGCCCACCACAATGCCCAGCCTTTGTTTTTGGTAGAGACGGGTCTCACTCTGGTTCACTCCAGCTCATGCTGGTCTCGAACCGCTGAGCTCAGGCAATCCACCCATCTCGGCCTCCCACCTCACCCTGCCTATTCTATGTACCTTCTTTTTTTTTTTTTTTTTTTTTACATATTCATGTGTTTATTAGGTTTCCATTTTTTTTTGCCTTCACAAAATTAAAGAGGCTTAAAATTTAATGACAATGTTTAAGATAAGAACTAGAAACAAAAACCTCATAAAGAATAAACGAACATAAATATTCATATTCTATGAATCTTAATGACTTTACAATAGCATAACACAGCTGATAATTTGTTTCCAGTAAGAGAACATCTTCCTCATTCATTTATAAGTGGGTTTCATAAGTGCTGTCTCCTTCTTGGATTTGATTAAACTTTGAATCAGTATAGTAGTTGGGTATTTTTTTGGTGAGTTATTTACCCAAGTGATAATAAGTGTATTCTCAGAACTTATTTCTGAAGTGTAAATTTGTCTCATCATTGTTAATAACTCCTGCCTCTCAATTTCTTTCTGGACTTTTCCTCGAACATCTAGCTCCTCTTCCTCTCTGGCAAGTTCTGGAAGCTTGTTTTTCTTTACCTACTCAGGGAGTCTCCGGGGTGTTCTCCCCTTTGCGTGCTTATCTAGTTTCAGCTCTTGCTTACCTCAGGGATGATTTCTAAAGCATATTTGAAAAGTGATAGAATCTGAATTCAGGAGTTTGAGGTTGCAATGAACTTACGATGCCCTTGTGCTCTAGCTGGGGCAACAGAGTGAGACTCTTGTCTCAGAAAAAAGAATATGGAAAAATCCTTCTGGTATAAGAAATACTGGAAAAGGTACAACAAATATCATTTAAAAATTTTTATCACAAGAAAGTGAGAGAAATCCACAAGTAGGAAAAAGAAGAGTGAGTGTTAAAGTGTGAAAGGATGTCTGAGACCAGAGTGGTGAGTGAGTGCTGGAGGCCGGGGCTGGGTCTCAGGGAGGCCTGGTGAATGCTGGGCTGGAAAACAAAAGAGCAAAAATATCACTTAGCAAAGGGAGTGGGCTGCTTCTTAAATAGTCACTTTTGGGATTATTGAGTTGAGAATTTTAATGTATGCTGTTTGCATGGTCTGGAAAACCCTAAGCTGAGTAATTAGTCTAAATACTTCTGGACAGGTGTGGTGGCTCACGCCTGTAATCCTAGCACTCTGGAAGGCCAAGGTGAGAGGATCTCTTAAGTTCAGACCAGCCTGAGCAAGAGTGAGACCCTGTCTCTATTAAAAATAGAAAAAAATCGCTAGTCATTGTGGCAGGTGCCTGTGGTCCCAGCTGCTCATGAAGCTGAGGCAAGAGGATCACTTGCGTCCAAGAGTTTAAGGTTGCTATGAACTATGATGATGCCACAGGGCACCAAGTGAGACTCTGTCTCAAATAAAACAAACTCCTTCTGAGTTCGAAGTGCCCAGGGGTGCTTGTTAGAAATAAATGCAAATCCCCTCCAGAACAGTGCCATCTCTACCCAACTGATGAAGAGCTCTGAATATGCTAACAATAAAACGTCACTAAACATGTAAGGAAATGATCCACCATGAATGTCAGCTTAAAGTCAGTTAGGATGTGTCCTCCATTTCATTCATTCCTAAATTTGTTATTGACCACTCATTGTATGCTAGATACTATTCTCAGTGTTATGGTTATAATGGCAAAATGTTCTATAAGGAATTGGGACTGAGATGCTGACCAGAGGATTTGTTACCTTTGGCCCCAGCCCCTGCCCACTTTAGGGCCTTGAGTCAGTGCCAGAAAACCTGGTGCTTTGCTGGTCTCAGTTTGTAAAGCTCTTGTGTTAATGACAGTTTCTTTATTTTATGAATGAAGAAACTGAGACTGCAGTGGTTAAGTAACTTGCCCAAAGTGTGATCCTCAGTTTCCTTGTCTTTAGAATGGGGATAATATCCACTGATAGGAATACTGTGACTCGAAGATTAACCATCATCTGCCACAAATATGTTGTTCTTCCTTCTCTGTCCTCTACCTCTATCCCACAGGTAGTACAGGGACTCAGCCTCCCCTACCAGCTTTTCAGGCTAAATGCTTCTCTTTTGCTGATGTAATTTCTCTTGATCTTTGATTGCCTATGCAGGGTCACTTTTCATTGTTCTCTGATTATTTCATCTGTTTGAGTTTGGCCTCCAGAACATTGTGACCTGTTTAAGTTCAGGCACCAGATCTAGTGTTTTTGCATTAGCTCAGTGGTTCTCAACCTTCCTAATGCTGCGACCCTTTAATACAGTTCCTCATGTTGTGGGGACTCCCAACATAAAATTATTTTTGTTGCTACTTCATGTAGCAACATGAGGAACTGTATTAAAGGGTCACAGCATTAGGAAGGTTGAGAACCACTGCATTAGCTGTATAGTCCCTAGTCTTGGACTGATTTCTTGGTAGCATTTTTGTTTCTTTTGAGAAGCAGGGTCTCACTCTATTGCCCAGGCCAGAGTGTAGCACTGTCATCATAGCTCACTAAAATCATAGCTCACTAAAACCACTGTTCTGTCTGGGACTACTGATGGGGATAAAGTAGGAATAATGTATTTGTGGCAGATGATGTAGTGGTTAACCTTTTATGGTCATAGTACCCCATAGGGTAGATACTACCCCCATTTTAAGGCCTGGGTGCAAGTGATCCTCCTGCCTCAGCCTCCTGCAGTAGATGTTTTATAATACTTGTTTATTATTGTTTGATTAAACATAGTAGTGCCATCTTCATAAGGAAATGAAAATATTTCTTATTAAGTACATGATTATGTGAGAGTTTTGGCAAACTAAGGAAATGTTTCTGCTGGCTGTTTCTAATGTAGGTGTCTTTGTCTCCTGCTTTCTCAGTCTCTGGTTGATGAGATGATTCCTACCTGGTTTCCTGCTGCACTTTCCCTAACAGTCCAGACCTGCTCATTTCTTCTGTTCCAGGCCTGGTTGTGAGTGCTATTTAGCACATTGGGACTCTTTCTGTTTGCTGGAAATTGCTGAGCAGCCCACAGCCACTTCCATGTACTTGTAAAGCATGTGTTTAGGATTAGAAGTCCATCTATCTGCCGCCCTGCCCTGCCCTGCCCTGTAGCCCAGATAGACGCTTGGGGCTTGGTCTCTGTGTCTTCGCTGTCCATCTGTTGGTAAGGGTCAGGCATTTCTGCTCACCATCGGAACCAGGAAGGAATCACTTGGAACTCATCCCTTCCACAGAGCCCAGTTGCGGCTGGGCTGTCGCCAGGGCTCTGTTTAGTTGCTGGCTGCATTTCAGCTCTCTATTTGAGCCCTTTCTGTACGAAAAACATGAAAATGCCAGGGATTATTTTTGCAAGTAAAAAAGATGGCAGCAGATGTGAAAACAGATTTACTCATCGTGATGTAAATTGGTGTTTTGTTTTCATTTTAGTTTAACAATATATAGGTATTCATGAAAATATTTGGCTGTAAAAAATTAAGAAAATTACAAACTCCCATTATCTATTCCAATTCATTCAATTCAATTTCTTTGGAAAGCACTTCAAATTGTAAGTTTAAAAATTTACTGAAATTTGTGCTAGTTAAGCTTTAAACATTTTAAGTAAAAATCCAGAAGACATTTTAAAGTTCAGACTTAACCATTATTGTACCTTGTTTTGTACAGATGTAATAATTTTCAGGAATATGTAATGTGGTAGTGGAAGTATAGAGCAGAATTGTTTCACCACATCCTTTATTTTCTCTGGCAATTATTTCTACATTTTTTCTTTTTTATAAAGGAAACTGCTTATGTTTTGGATTTCCTCTGTAGCCATGACCAGGAGAGTAATTTTTTTACTATACCTAAACTTTTTTATTCTTGCATACATGCTAGACCATAGAATTTTCTGTGTTATCATGTGTCTATGAAAAGGTCTTGTCTTACTAGTAATATTCATAGTAAGTTTCAGTGTGCATGGTGATATCATATAACCACCATGTAAATGTGGGACATTGGCAGGAGCTTGGAGATATTTTTAGCTACTTGGAACTTTTTATTGTAATGGTATTTATTAGTAATTCATGACAAATTTTATACAATATATTTACTGTCATCCAAGACTACAGTGTTTTACATGAGTAGAACTTAGCCTGCTAAGAGCTCCAATTTTTATTTAAGCTCTTTGAATGAAAAATTTTCTAAAATATGCATTTTCTTCTTAATTAGAAAATAGTGAATATGGTAGGACATGTAATTTACCATTCAGGGTCATTCCATTTTTTTTTTTTTTTTTTTGTGAGGCTGCACAGTGATGCTTTTGGAAGGGGTTGGTGTATTGGGTTTCTTCCTCTTTTTAGCAGCAAATGTTTACTTAGAGTTGTTTTCTAAGTCAGTGAGTGATGAAAGCATATGTTTTGTCTTCAGGAAGTTCACATTGTAGTAGGAAAGATAAATCAGGAAGCAAATCTTAGGATACAATAGGATATTTGCTGTAAAGAGGGGATACAGACTGGAGGCATATGGGTTTGAGATCCAGGCAGATCTGGGTTCAAATTACAGGTTGCATGGAGGTGCATTGAGCTTTGTCTAGCACTTGGAGGCCAATGGTATACATGCATGAATGTTTATTTCTGACTTTCCCTGTAGTTTACTGGCCTATAAATGAAAACAATTCATAACAGTATTGGGAAAGCATTTTTTTTCCCTACATAAGGTCACTCATTCCTAGGGAAAGTCATTTTTAACATCATACACAGATAAAAGCACTTTATTCAATTCAACCTTCATTCACCGAATAATGTACATATACACTGCGTTTGCTAGATTTAAAAGTCCTTGCCCTTAAGTAACTGCCAAGTTATGGGGGCCATAGAGGCTCAAGTGTCTATAATATGATGTTGAAGTGAATGAGCATCTTAAGAAAAACTTGCTGTGAAGATTAAAGAAGTCTATACCTACTAGGGAGAAGCTGGCAAAGATTTGTGGAATAGGTAGTTTTGAAGATACATCATGAAAGATGACTAAAATTGGGGGGATTTGGGATAAGTGTTGTATTAAGAAGGACTAATGTGGACTTGGGATGTGCCATCAGTATACTTTGAAAGAGTGTAGTTTTTCCAGAGGGCAAAGGTGGAAGATAAGGCAGGAGAGAGATCCATTCGTGGGTCGATGGGCACTTGGGCTTCTTCCATGACTTAGCAATTATGAATTGGGCTGCAATAAACGTTCTGGTACAAGTATCTTTGTTATAGTGTGGTTTTTGGTCTTCTGGATATATACCTAGTAGAGGAATTGTAGGATCGAATAGCAGGTCTATTTTTAGTTCTCTTAAGTGTTCTCCGAACATCTTTCCAAAAGGAACGTATTAGTTTGCATTCCCACCAGCAGTGTAAAAGCATTCCCTTTTCTCCACATCCACGCCAACATCTCTGTTTTTGGGATTTTGTGATATGGGCTAATCTTATTGGAGTTAGATGGTATCTCAAAGTAGTTTTGATTTGCATTTCTCTGATGATTAAGGATGATGAGCATTTTTTTCATATGTCTGTAGGCCATGCGCCTGTCGTCTTCAGAGAAGTTTCTCTTCAAGTCCCTTGCTCTCTCTGAGATGGGATCACTTGTTCTTTTCTTGCTAATACGTTTGAGTTCTCTGTGGATTCTGGTTATTAAACCTTTGTTGGAGACATAACCTGTAATATCTTCTCCCATTCTGAGGGCTGTCTGCTTGCTTTACTTACTGTATTCTTGGCTGTGTAAAAGCTTTTGGATCAATGAATTGTGGTATATGTACACCATGGAATATCATGCAGCCTTAAAGAAAGATGGAGACTTTACCTCTTTCATGTTTACATGGATTGAGCTGGAACATACTCTTCTTAGCAAAGTATCTCAAGAATGGAAGAAAAAGTATCCAGTGTACTCAGCCCTACTCTGAAACTAATTTATAGCTTTCATATGAAAGCTATAATACAATTATAGGCCAAGAATATGGGGAAAGAGGAAAGGGAGGGGAGGGGAGACAGAAGGATGGGTGTAGGGGAGGGTAATTGGTGGGACCACACCTATGGTACATCTTACAAGGGTACGTGTGAAGCTTACTAAATGTAGAATATAAATGTCTTAACACAGTAACTAAGAAAATGCCATGAAGGCCGTTGTTAACCAGTTTGATGAAAATATTTCAAATTGTATATAAAACCAGCACATTGTACCCCATGACTGCATTAACGTACACAGCTATGAATTAATAAAAAAAAAAAAAAAAATTAAAAGCTAAGGCAGCAGAGAGAGCTGTGAGGCTTTTCTGTCAAGTGCCCTGAATGCCAGGCTGAGGAAGGTGCTCTGAGGCCGTGCATGTAACTCCTGGCTGTTTTTAAGGGGACAGATGGTATTATTGCAGCTGTCCTTCAGCCTGGTGGCCAAATGGATGACTGGCAATAGAGAGGAGATCATTTGGTTTAGCATTTAAGAGAACTGAAATTATTAGTTGGTTTGAATTCTGGCTTCTGTACTTAATATGCTGGTAGACTTTAACTTCAAGCAAGTTGCTTAAAACCTTTCTGAGCCTCAGTTTCCTTATAGAGAAAATGGTAATAATAATTCCTTCTTTTACATGGCTGTCTTAAATGACATGACATTTGTGAAATCACCATTAATATTGTGTGTGCATTTATTTGGGATTGAGCCTCGGTGTGGTTTGTTTTCTTCCTTTCTAATCTTACTGTACCTTTTATTTCTTTTTCTTGTTTTACTTTGCTGAATTTTTTTTTTTTTTTTTTTTTTTTTTTTTTGAGACAGAGCCTCAAGCTGTCGCCCTGGGTACAGTGCTGTGGCATCACAGCTCACAGCAACCTCCAACTCCTGGGCTTAAGTGATTCTCCTGTCTCAGCCTCCCAAGTAGCTGGGGTTACAGGCACCCACCACAATGCCCGGCTATTTTTTTGGTTACAGCCGTCATTGTTGTTTGGCGGGCCAGGGCCGTACACCGCCAGCTCAGGTGTATGTGGCTGCGCCTTAGCCACTTGAGCCACAGGCACGGAGCCTAAATAGTGAATTTTTTAACATTCTTGTATGATGAGATAAGTATACATTCTCTGATTTGGATGCAAAATTCTGTATGTGTACAAGAAGACCAAGTTTTTTTGTTTTTTTGTTTGAGACAGAGTCTCACTTTATAGCCCTCAGTAGAGTGCAGTGGCATCACAATTCACAGCAACCTCCAACTCTTGGGCTTAGGCTATTCTCTTACCTCAGCCCCCCAAATAGCTGGGACTACAGGCACCCACCACAATGCCAGGCTAAAGACCAACCGAGTTTGTCACTTCGTTTCTGTGTGTATCTTTACCATTTTTTAAAACTGGATGTATATGTAATTGAGATTGCTGATTGAAATCTCCTATTTTGATGGTGAACAACTCATTTTTTCCCCCATCAGTTTTTGATTTGTGTATTTCAGTGTCATTTTATTAGGTATTTATCAGTTTAGAGGCACAGTATCCTCCAGGCAGATAGGAGTACTTATCACTACGTGGCCTCCTTTATTCTATATTAATTGCTTTGGCCTTAAAGTTTGTTTAGCTTTCTTTTGGTCATTGTATACATGGCATATATTCTTTTCTTGTTCTTTTATTTTCTTTTTTTAACATGATTTTAGGTTTTTGGGGTGTCTCTTGTGAGAACATATAACTTTTTTTCTTTATTGTAATCTGCTACTCTTAGCTGATAAGTATAGGTCTTTTATAATAATCATTAACATTGTGATTACTGATATATTTGTGACTTTTTAAAAAATTTACTGATACATAATATTTATACATTTTTATGGGCTACCTGTGATTTTTTACTTTTTATTATTTATTTATTTATTTATTTTTGATGTAGAGCCTCAAGCTGTTGCCCTGAGTAGAGTGCTATGGCATCACAGCTCACAGCAACCTCCAACTCCTGGCTTGAGGGATTCTCTTGCTTCAGCCTCCTAAGTAGCTGGGACTACAGGTACCCACCACAACACCTGGACATTTTTTGGTTGCAGCTGTCATTGTTATTTGGCAGTCCTGGGCTGGATTCTAACCCACCAGCTCTGGTGTATGTGGCTGGTGCCTTAGCTGCTTGAGCTATAGGCGCTGAGCTTACTTGTGATATTTTGATGTAAGTATACAACATGGAGTGATCAATATGGGTGATTAGAATGTCAGTCATCTTAAACATTTACTATTTCTTTGTGTTGAGAACATTCCACATTTTCTCTTCAAGTTGTTTTGAAATAGACAGTAAATTATTATTAATGACACTTGCCATGTCGTGCTGTCAGACTCTTGTTCCTTCTATTTAATAGTATTTTAGTACCCATTAATCAGCCCTTCTTCATCCCCTCCTTCCAGCTGTCCTCTCACCCTCTCCTACCATTATTCTAGTCAGTACCTCCATGAGATAAATTTCTTTAGTTTCCACATATAAATGTGATATTTGTCTTTGCCTGGCTTATTTCACTTTTAATATGATGTCCAGTTCCATCCATATTGCTGCATATGATGGGATTTCACTCTTGTATATGGCTGAGTAATATTCCATTGTGTGTATATACCATGTTTTCTTTGTCCTATTGTCTGCTTAATTTCATACGTTGGCTATTTGAGCAGTGCTGCAGTAAACATGGGAGTGCAGATACCTCTTTGATAAATTGTTTTTTTTTGTTGTTTTTGGTTATACACACCTATCACTGGGATTGCTGGTTTGTATTATAGTTCTCGTTTTAATTTTTGAGGCAGCTCTATCCTGTTTTGCATAGTGCCTGTACTAGTTTACATTCCCACCAAGAGTGCACTACCATCCCCTTTTTTGCATTTGCACTAGCATGTGTTATTTTCTGTCTTTTGGATAATAGCCATTTTAACTCAGGTGAGATGATATTGCTTTGTGGTTTTGATTTGTATTTCCTTGATGATTAGTAATATTGAGCATTTTTTCATGTATTGGCCATTTGTATTTGTCTTTGAGAAATGTATAGACATTCAGATTTTTTATTCAGTTTTTAATCAGATTATCTTTTACTAGTGAGTTGTTTGAATTCCTTATATATTCTGGTTATTAATCGCTTATCAGGTGAATAGTTTACAGATATTTCTGCCATCCTGTGGGTTGTTGCACATTTCTTTGGCTGTGCAGGAGCTTTTTTGTTTTCATTTATTTTGCCTTTTGTCTTTTTTTTTTTTTTTTTTTCTCTTTTTTAGGGCAGGAGTCCTCAACCTTTTTGGCACCAGGGACTGGTTTCATGGAAGACAGTTTTTTCATGGATGGGGTGGAAAGGCAGTTTGGAGATGATTCAAGCACTGTTACAGTTGTACCTTAGATCATCAGGCATTAGATTTCCATTAGGAGTGTACCATTTACATCCTTTGCGTGTTCAGATTACAGCGGTGTTCCTCCTCTTATGAGAATCTGATTTGACAGGAGGTGGAGCTCAGGCAGTGACACCGAGGATGAATCTTTGTGCGGCCTGGTTCCTAACAGTACCGGTTAGTGGCTGAGGGATTGGGGAGTAAAGTTCTAGGGGATTGATTTGAGGCATCCACCCACCTCCATTCTATTTTTCTTTCTCCAGTAATTTGGAAATTTTATAATTTGTTTCTACAGGTTGTCCCGAAAGTCACCTTTAAAGTCACTATATGTAGGGAAAATGGGAAATTATAGCTAAAGGTGCTTTTGTTTACAAAATTTTAGGAAGAGGTGGCCAACACACAGAATATTTTGTAAAATTTTGTAATGAATATTTTGTAAATAAAGGTACCTTTAGCTATAATACCCTTTTTTCCCTATCTATGGCAACTTTAGGGGGTAACTTTTGAAACAGATACCTGTAGTCTTTTAGTGATTGCCCTTTAAATTTTATCATGCTTACCTAGGTTTTTTTTTTTTTTTTTTTTTTTTGAGACAGAGTCTTGTTTTGTTGCCCTGGGTAGAGTGTTATGATGTCATAGCTCGCAGCAGCCTCATACTTTTGGGCTCAAGCGATTTCTCTTGCCTCAGCCTCCTGATTAGCTGGGACTATAGGCGCCCGCCTCAAGGCCCGGCTATTTTTAGAGACAGTGTCTCCCTCTTGCTCAGGCTGATGCTTACCTAGGATAATCAAGATTAAAGTTAATGAGTATTTTAACCATTCTTCTGAAACAAGGGTCTTAGAGTGATCACCTTTCTTTTGATTAAACTGTCTATTTTTTCAATTTTCTATTCCCCTTCCCCTCACAGACAAAGCCCAGTGGCTTTGGTGAAGTACATGCATTAGACACTGATGGTCTGAGGTGAGTCCCAGCCCTGCTGCCTCCCAGAAGAGCAGTGTGGGGCAAGGAATTTAACCTGTCTGTGCCTCACTTTCCTCACCTGTAAAATAAGGACAATAAAAGGACCTTTCTCATAAGAAAAAGGCTTTTAAATAAGAAATACTGTGCCTATAAAGCATTTAGAACTGTACCTGACAGTTAATAGGTACTATACATGAGTCTGCTGTGATTATTATTGTTTTTTTTTTGAACAGATGTTTAATTTTATCTACGTGTTTAATGGTTTCTTTTTTCACCATTTCTTCTATCATAGACCTTCCTTCTGAATCATTTTTCTTCTATTTGAAGAATATTCTTTAGAAGTTAAATTGTAAGGTTACTTGGGCTTAAATTTTAGTTAACTCTTAAAAGACATTTTTTTCTGTGTTATATATTCAGAACACAATTGTGTATTTTTTTCCTCCGTGCTTTGAAGATACTGTTCCATTCATTTTTTAACCGCCAGTGTTGCTGCTGAGATGTCTGTCTTTCTGTTTGAGTACCTGCCTTTTGTTTTTGGCTGCTTCTGAACTCTTCTCTCTGTATGTGTGTGTATATATATATATTTATTTATTTATTCTGAGACAGAGTCTCACTATGTTGCCCTCAGTAGAGTGCTGTGACATCACAGCTCACAGCAACCTCAGACTCTTGGGCTTAAGCGATTTTGTTGCCTCAACCTCTCAAGTAGCTGGGACTGCAGGCACCCACCACAAACACCCGGCTATTTTTTTTTTTTTATTGTGGTTGTCATTGTTGTTTGGCAGGCCTGGCCTGGATTCAAACCTGCCAGCTCTGGTGTATGTGGCTGGCGCTCTAGCCACTGAGCTACAGATGCCAAGCCTTCTCTTTGTATTATTATTATTTTTTTTTGAGACAGAGCCTCAAGCTGTTGCCCTGGGTAGAGTGCTGTGGCATCACAGTTCACAGCAACCTCCAATCCCTGGGCTCAAGCAATTCTCCTGCCTCTGCCTCTCATGTAGCTGGGACTACAGGTGCACACCACAATGCCCAGCTATTTTTTGGTTGCAGCTGTCATTGTTTGGCAGGCCCAGGCTGGATTCGAACCCGCCAGCTCAGGGGGTTCGTGGCTGGTGTCTCAGCCGCTTGAGTGACAGGTGCTGAGCCCTCTTTGTATTTTTATTGTGTAGTTTTACTAAATGTGTCCTGGCGTGGATTTTTTTTCTTTTATTTATAGTGCTCAGTGTATACTGTGCTTCCCATATCTGCATTTTTTTTTTTTTTATCAGTTTTGACAAATTCTTAGTAGTTATGTCTTTATGATATTTCTTCTCTGTTTTCTTTGTTCTATCCTTTCAGGATTCCAATTAGATTTTTCCTCCTTAATCCATCTTCCATTTCCCTTAATCTCTTTTTATATTTCTACAAAAAAAAATTTTGCTGGGTAATTTCTTGAGCTTTTAGATCCAGTTCATTAATTCCTTGTTTAGCTGATGTCTCAATTAAATATTGCATTTCATTTCAGTAATTAGGTTTTCCATTTTAAACATTTCATTTGGTTCTCTCTAGTCAGTAGTGTCTTGCTTTCTAATTCCTTATAACATATCAAATGTAATTGGTTTTTTTGTGTGTTTGGTTTTTTTTTTTTTGTGTGTGTGTGTGTGTGCTTTGCAGTTTTTGGCTGTGGCTAGGTTTGAACCCGCCACCTCTGGCATATGGGCCCGGCACCCTACTCCTTTGAGCCACAGGTGCTGCCCACTTTTTTTTTAATTTTTGATAGAAATGCAGTCTCATTCTTGCTTGGGCTGTCTTAAACTCCCTCAAGCAATCCTCCTGTCTTGACCTCCCAGAGTGATAGCAATTTTATAGACATGAACCACTGCACTGGGCCTAATTTCACTTTTTACTTAAGTTACTAAGAACATCTTTTCATGTTGTTTCATAGTCCCGCCATATAATTTTTAGTGGTGTGTAGTATTCTGTTGTATGTCTTTATCAACATTATTGAACCAGTATCCCATATTGGACATATAGATTATTTCGTATTATATTTTTCTTTTATAAAGTTGCTGTGGTTGAAATCTTTGTAGCTAAGGCTTTCCACAATGCCAGACAATTTCCTAATGATAAATTTCTGGAATTAGAATTGATGAATCAAAAGGTTTGTAGCATTTCAAGTCTTTTGAATTATATCACCAATTTGCTTTCTCATTTCTCTGCACCCTCTGTGACACTGCTTATTTTCATTTCTTTCAGTCTTTGTCACTTTGATAAATGAAATATTCATCCTTTTAAATTAAGACACCCGACTTTTAATACTAGTGAGCCCTAATATGGTACCACAGTATTTTAACATCTAAGTTTCAGACATAAATTCACTCTAAAAAGTATCTAGCTCCCACTTTCTTTTGAACTACTAAACAAGCTGTTTGTCTTGCAAATTCCATTCCCTCCTTTCTCTGGACAGATAATTAGATGTTCATGTTCTTAGAATTGGCTTTTGAAATCAGGCACAGAAAATGAATAGGGAGTAACTTTCCCTGAAGATGTCTTAACCTCTTTGTGGTTCTCTGAATATGGCAATGGTCCCACAGCCTTGCCTCTTGAATTCTGTACCCATGTGGCCACAGTGCCCATCAGCCTTCGGCTTCCAGGAGACCCAGACTCAGAGTGGTTGGTATTGTCTTGAGGTTCATAAAGAGAAACTCTTCAATTTATATTTGTTTCCCACATTCTTAAAAACTGTTTGAGGCACTGTGCCATAATTAGTTCTTTACTGAACATTTAATGAAATACAGTAGTACTGGTGAGAATTGCAAATGTATACAAATTATAGTAAAACATAATCTCTGTTTAGGGTTTATGGTTGGGTAGGGATAATTAATTAAATAGAAAAAAATGGCCCTACTACAAGCAGAACAGACCCTTGCCATGAGAGTATGCTCACATGCTCTACCCTTCCACATGCTGTGTCTAAAGGAGCTGCTGGTATTCTGAATAAGACAGAACTTTCTACCAACTTCATCTCTAAAAGTTACAGTGCAAGTCCATGGGAAAATGATTTGATACTACCACCTTTGTAGTAAAGATTCATCTTTTGAATAAACCTAGCTATGCATATATCTAAATGTGTTAAACACTAAATACATTATCTCATAGCATGTTTTGAGAATTCAGAGGTAGAGATGCTAACACAACAAATATGTAAAGTCCCATTCCACTCCATCTTTGCATTAGTGCTATAGCCTTTCAGGTATGTGTTTCCCTGTGTTTGTAGGTAGCCACATCACAAGCGATTGCTGAGAGTAGTCCTGAAGACTAGTCTTTGAAAGCAACTTTAGCCTTTAGGCAGCTATTGGAAATGACTTGGAAACAGGGTATTTGTGAGTTCTGGAAAATTCTCCACGGAAAGGAATGACTATGATTTAGAGGAAGGCCATGACAGTTACTTTTCTTAAAAAGAAATAAAGAGTTCAGGACTCGTTGCCATCTGTGGTAAAGTGTGAAGACTGCCCTAGCTGTCCACACTTACAGTAGGATACTAGGCAGCTGTGAGTCCCTTGAAGAGAAACTGGGATGTTTTATTTCAATTGCCAAACATAAGAATTTCCCTCACCTTCTTTTCTCCAACCCCCAAACAAGCCTATGGTCAAAAGCTTAGACTTTAGAGTGGGTATTTTACTGAAAATTTTTTACTGTGTTTTTTCTCCCTTCTTTTTCATTCATCAACATCTATATATTTTTTTCCCAAATCTGCTTTATCACTTTTGCTTCATATCTCACTCTTCTTTTTAACCAGTCTTAAATATTTATCCTTTAGAAAGAAGTAGGACTTTGTTCTAAAATTTTCTCTTATTTCCATTCATTACTGTTAACATGTATTTTATTTGCAGAGAACTTATCTTGAGAACTAAAATAGAATCTTTGATGCTTTATTGGCATTTTTTTTGGGGGGGGTGGCAGAGTCTCACTTTGTCGCCCTTGGTGGAGTGCCATGGTGTTATATCTCACAGCAACCTCCAGCTCTTGGGCTCAATCTCTTTTCTCAGCCTCCTGAGTAGCTGGGACTACAGACTCTGCCACAATGCCCAGCTATTTTTAGAGACAGGGTCTCACTCTGTCTGGCTCAGGCTGGTCTCAAACCTGTGAGCTCAGGCAATCCACCAGCCTCGGCCTCCTAGAGTGCTGGGATTACAGACCTGAGGCACCACATCTGGCCTTTTATTGGCATTTTCTAGGGTGGGAGAGTACTCACTAAGGTTGGCTAAGTAAATAAAAATGATAATAATAATTTTAACTTTTCTAAAAATCCCAGGGGACTGAAGCCTACTGTGGTTCACAGCTTATTAAACCTTATGTTTATGGAAACATTCTTAAACTTTTTTTTTTTTTTTTTTTTTTTTTTTTGAGACAGAGTCTCACTATGTTGCCCTCAGTAGAGTGCTATGGCGTCACAGTTCACAGCAACCTCAAAGTGATTCTCTTGCCTCAGCCTTCCAAGTAGCTGGGACTACAGGTGCCTGCCACAACGCCTGGCTTTTTTTTTTTGTTATAGTTGTCACTGCTGTTTAGCTGGCCCAGGCCGGGTTTGAACCCCACAGCCTGGTGTATGTGGCTGGCGCTGTAACCACTGTGCTTCAGGCGCTGAGTCAACATTCTTAAAATTTTAAAACGATACATTTACTGTGAGATATATATGTAGAAAGATATGTCAGACATATATGAAAGAGTAATTACAAATATTCCAGAGTATTTGCATTCTTATAACTTATAATGAATATTAATATATCTTTCTATTAAGATTATGTAGATAGAAAATATTTGCCCTAATTTATCTCTGATCTCTCACATGAATTCAAATGATTTCACAAGCAATACAAACCAGAAAATGTATTTTTACTTCCCCACCCAGATAGTAAATTTTATCCATATTTCTGGAAAGTAGAAATCAAATAACAAATACAAAAGAAACTGCAGTGAAATAACTCAAGTTAGAAAGTAGAATATCTACTGGAGACTAGAGAGGTAGAGAGCATAGTTCAGAGGCCTTTTGTTTAGTAGATGTTCAATTAAATTGGTTGATGATTAATCCAGGGGGGTCCGTAATACCTGTAGGATTTTCTTTTCCCAACAATGTACCATTCTGTCTCTAAGTTGTACTTTCCCTAATTCTGGGGCTCCTGATTTGCCATTAGAACTGGATAGTGTGCAGAGTGCAAGCATTTTATAAACTTAATTCCTGGTTTCTATGTCCTTACCAGGTGATTAATTAGCTCAGGCACATATATTGTTTAGTTTAAGATTGTAATCTTCTAAAAACAAGAATGGATTTTTCACAAATTTATAAGTTCCGAAAGTAAGGTATAATTACCAGAAGGAGATTGGGCCAGACTCCAGGTCAGCCTTGCCTATTCCCGGTGAAGATCTTTAGGATCTAGGGCTTTGTTACAGTGTTCAGGGTGGAACTATCATAATGACAAGCTGAGGAGTATTTACTTTCATCTGCAAGTGAAAGAGTTTATGTGAATAGTTGCTTTTTAAAAAATTCACCTGAGTTTTAAAAATTATGATCAAATATACATAATGTTTACCATATTTTACATGCATGATGATGTACTTCATTGGCATTAAAGTACATTCATGTTGTTTTGTAACCATCTGCCTTCGGAACTCTTCATCTTGCAAAACTGAAACTCTGTACCCATGAAACACTAACTCCTCAGCCTCCCTCTCCCTCTCCCAGCATTTGCCCTTCTTAGTGTCTGTGAGTCGGAGTTTTCTACCGCCTTCCTGTCATACAGTATCATTCAGTATTTGTCTTTTTGTGACTGGCTTGTTTCGCTTAACATGATGTTCTTAAAGTTCATCCACGTGGTAGCATATATTAGAATTTCCTTCCTTTTTGAGGCTGAATAACATCAACACATGTATTCCATTGTGTGTGCATATATAAAATATACCCACACCATATTTCGTTTACCCATTCATGGACATTTGGGGTGTTTCCACCTTTTGGCTATTATGAATCATGCTGCTGTGAACAGTTCAAGTTTCTCCTTTTAATATGATAGTTTTTAAATCATTTTATCCTAACCCACCTTACTAGTGTTGATTTGACACTCTTCTTATCGTCCCTCAGAAAGTGGCTAATCAGTGACCATGCTCATGTTCTCATGCTCATGAGAAAATAAGACAGACAGAAAGGAATTGAAGTGTCTAATAACCCATTTCTATTGATGGTAGCCCTAAAATTGGCACCGGTCTTTTAGTAATTAGGATGCCATGATTGTTCTGTTTCGTTGTTATATTTTTATATCTGTTATACATTTTGAATCATTATTAAGTAGCATGCCATTTTTTCTTAAAATATCTGCCATATCTGTGTAGCATGTATGGTACTTTATTAATTTCAAAAATATTTTTAAAGTTTGGTTAAAAACCGTAACAATATATGTAATGAAACAGTGTTGTGCTTTTACTATGGAAATTTACACTGTATACCTTACTGTAATAGTTATTTGAGAGTTAACATTTTAGAGATTTAATATATATCAGTGGTTTTTAAACTTTTTGCTCTCAGGGCCCCTTTACACTTATAAAAATTGTTGAGACTCTGACAGGTATGTCTGAGGTATATGTGAGGTATACTATATTGATATTTAGCATATTAGAAATTAAAACTGGAAAGTTAAAAAAAATTCCCTAATTCACTAAAAAACCCATTAAATGTTATAAGTAATACATTTTTGGAATATATTTTTTTCTAAAACTGCAAAATTTACTAAGGAGCGTGTATTATTTTACATTAGAAACTTGTTAGAAATGCAAACACCTGGGCCCTACTCTAGACCTGTAGTGTTAGGGGTTGGGCTGGGCCCTCTGTTTCAGCTAGCTCTAGGGGACTAAGAGAATCACTCCCTGATTTCAGAAAGGTTGCTCTGAGTGCCCTCTGGAAGAGACGTGAGAAGGAGAAGTTAGGGATAGTCTTCTGTTGTTTGTAGAGGATGTGATGCAGCCTGGGCTTTGAGCAGTAGGGAGGAATACTACTTGGAGGACAGATTTGCTAGAGATAGATTTTTCTTTGACTGTATTACTAGAAGATGATCTAAAAGCCAAGAAAACAGCTGTGCTTTGCTCTGAAACCTGCCAGTAACCAGGGATGAAGGGGTTTTGAAGGTCCTTACTGCTTTGTATCATCAGGGAATATCTTTTACTTATAGTGAAAAAAATCAATCCAGAGCGCCTGAGCCTCTTTAGGGTTCTTTTTGAGGATTCTCCTTAAATGACCTTGGTTTTCAGAATGGGTGAAGTTCCACACTCAAGGCCCAGAATCTTAGAAAGACAGCGTAGTGCAAAAGAATGGCAGTAATGATTTCTTTCAGATATGCCTGGGCAATGACAGACTTAATACAGCAGCACAGGGCAGTCAAACGCCTTAGGTTGTATTGTCTTGAAGTTGATAGGGTGTATCCTTATGCTATTAAATTTTACCAATCAATGCAGTCAATAACTCCTTTTGATAGATGTAAGTGTAAAGATGGGTCTCCAATTGCAATTTCAGCAATTGTTAGAACCTTTATTCTTCAGTATTTTAAATTTCTTTTATTTTATATCCTTTTTTGTTTTACAGATTTGTAAGACTCCAGGGTCTCCTAGCCGTGAATAATCTGATGGTTCCTGAAGTGACTAGGCAAACAGATGCTTCTCGTGCCAGTTGAAGAATGTATGTCTATGTATATTTAAAACCTTCTTCCTATATATACACATTTACACGGGAAGACAGGCTCACTCTTGTGTATCTTGAGAGTTTTACAACTGATGAAAATTAATTTAAGAATCAAATGGAGCAACTTGACACCACTGGGCTCAGGAGCCTGGGGAGAAAAATACATCACTAGTGGCCAGTTTTCCATATGGTCTTCACGGGTAAAGAAAGTCTGCAAAAAGAAGAAAAAAAATTTGCACAGATTAAGTCTCAAAAATACCTCTCCAGTTTAAAGAAGGAACGAAGTGAGAAGGTAGACAAGAAAGAAGTGTGATTTCAAATGTTTCAGTGGGACTGTGCAGTGCTATCTGCACCTTGATTTTTAGTTGGTTTGGTGATTTGGACAAGATTTTAAAAGTTTGAACTAAAAAGTAACTCTTACTGTAGTTATGGCTGGAGGAAAGCAAGTTCAAGTGTGATGGACAAGTTTGAACAATGAACTGATTCCTTTGCCTGCTTTAGTTAACTGTATTTGAGAAATTTTAATTTATTATTTCCCATTTCCTTTCCTGCATCTATAGGCTTACATCTTAAAATAACAATTGAAACGAATAATTATAAAAATAAATATCAAGGGAAGTCCAAGCAAAGCTTCCTTTTCCCTGGACTAAAGGTGTGGTGTTTGGAGATGGTCTTTGAGTATGCACACAGGAAAGCACCCAGTGTTTGACACTCTCCAGGGAAACAGTGAGGGGAGAATCTGACTCTGGCTTGTGTTTTTGTTTTAAGGGAGTATCTTTCCTGTTAAGTCCAAGAAGACTTACATACAAGAGAAAGATTACTTGATGGACTGAATTCTGAGATTAGTTTTTTGTTTTTTTTTTCCATCAAAACGGAAAAATACTGATCTTTAGGACCAAAAAGAGAAGAAGTGACTAGGGGAGTCAGAAAAGAGACAGACGGAATCAGCAGAAACCTGCAGCCTGGCTGTTCTGTCAGCAAGAGAATTTAGGACTCAAGAAGGCAAATGCTGGGACCACGTTAAGAGCATTAGAGCACCCTGCTTCTGTTGAGTGAAGGGGCTTTCTTTCTAGTCTCTATGGCACTGGGGGATGCTCCAACTGGTGGAGGAGTAGTTCGATGGAGCCCTGCGTTCCCTGGGAACACAGGGCCCAGCTTTGAGGTGGGGAGTTTCTGGTTTTGAACAGCAGAGAAAGTCTTTTTTACTTCTTAAAATTTGGACTGTTGTCTGCACAAACTCTGGTCTGTTTTGCACGGTTTGTGTGCCTTTTTTTCCCTTTATGCAATCTTTTTCAGCTTTAGCAGCAGAAATTTGTCTAGTTCAAAAAACATATTAGAAGATGGCTTCAGAAGGAAGATGATCCTGAGTATTTTGTCTCTGCATCTGAACTTTGGTGGAGGAAATTCCAGCTAGAGGGATTCTTAAAGCCTTAAGTTACTTGAAATCTATGTACTTGCAACTCTTTGTCTCTGGAATCATATTACACTAAACTGGAATCTCAGGCTGAATAAGAATAACCAAGTTGAGTAAAAAGAAGAAAACTCTGTTTCTTGACCACTTATTAACGATGCTCTTTCTGCAAAGGATCAGCACGTTCTTCCTCTAAGGACTTGAAAATAAAAATGGACCCCACGTTTTTTTAAACATTACCTTTTCTTAGCAGACTGCCATCATCTTTTATAGAGGAATTTTTTCACTATGCATTTGGTGGATCTTTATAAAACACTGACCTTCTAATTAGATTTAGGTCAGCTTACTTAAAGGGGAAAAAAGCAACACAAGCCAACCACAAAAATAAACCGATGAAAGAAATTGGTTTAAATTTCTCAACATTGAGCATTACTTTTTAAGTAAAACAGTTCATTAAAAAAAGTATGTATGCTGCAGTGGAGCATGGGCCTGTGCTTTGCAGTGATTCTAACATTCTCTGCCTGTCGTGGAAGGGGCGTGTCCCCAAGAGCGAGAAGGAGAAGCCAGTGTGCAGGAGGCGCTACTACGAGGAAGGCTGGCTGGCCACAGGCAATGGGCGCGGAGTGGTCGGGGTGACTTTCACCTCCAGCCACTGCCGCAGGGACAGGAGTACTCCACAGAGGATGAACTTCAACCTGAGGGGCCACAATAGTGAGGTGAGCTGTGCATTTGTTTCACTTTTGTCTGGCCGCTCCCACTGGTCTTTTGAAACCTCCCATTGACTTGAAACTTCCTTTGCTTCAGTTTCTTAGACTTGTTGCTAAATGAGACTTTTCACGCCATGAGTTCTGTCGTCTTCTGTGCTCCGGTGAAAAGATGCTAAGGTGGGCACAGTTCAGAGAAGGTCTGTCCCTTGCTGAATGGGTCATTGTCTCCAGCATCCCTGTTCTCTCACTGCTTGAGAGTTACCACTGCCTCGCTGGATAGGTCCAGGCAGCGGGAGGACCCCCAGCAGTAGGGAGGACAGGGTGCTTTCTGATTAGAGGGGGAGTTGGAATAGATGATCCTAACTCACTTGTCATGCTCCAGATCTCCATGGCAAAGTTATCCCCTGTCCATGTAAGACCTTCAGAGAAGGTCTGTCCCTTGCTGAATGGGTGAAAAATGAAAATGGTACCACCTTTACCCTGCATAATTAACATCTGCATTTCTTTGGTGATGGTTTAACACCTGCTTTGTATTTCTTGTACTTGGAATTGAAAGAAGTCATTAATTGGACAAGATGTTTTTTCTGTGCGGTATATGATACTGAGATTATTATGCTATATATTTGTACATAGAGATTTCTCTGGTCTTCTAAAAACATGAACAGTGGCATTGTCTATGAAATTCAACATTTAGTTGACCTGTGTTTAAGTGTTAGGCACTCTATTTAAAAGAAGGGCATGGTTGATAATTTTTTGCAAAAGTATAGTTGTATAGTATCTTGACAATACTCATGTTTTGGTGTTTACTAGCTTTTTTGGGTGTTTTTTTAGGATGAGTCCATGACTTTTTCATGCATCTTAAAATGTTGTTAGATGGTAATTGAATAGTTATATTAAAAATATTTCTGAAATATATGTCTTAGTTCATTTGGGTTGTTGTTAGAAAACATCGTGAACTGAGTGGCTTATAAACAACAGAAATTTATTTCTCGTAGTTCTGGAGCCGGAGAGTCTGAGATTAGGCTGCCAGTGTGGTAGGGTTCTGGTGAGGGCCATCTTCTATTTGCACATTGATGAGAGGGGGACGGCCTTTCCAGAGCCCCTATGATAAGAGCACTAATCCCGTTCATGGGGGCTCTGCATGTTATTAGTTTGTTATTTCTTTTCTTTTTCTTTCTTTTTTTTTTACATATACATATGTTTATTAGGTTTCTATTTTTTGCCTTCACAGAATTAAAAAGGCTTAAAATTTAATAATAATAACAATGTTTAAGATAAGGACTAGAAACAAAAACCTCGTAAAAGAACGAACGAAGATAAATACATAAAGAAAATAAATCAGACGATAGCTGCATTGAAATATTAAGCAATAATAATAAAAATAATGCAAAGAAAGAAACATTCATATTGTCAGATAAGAGTAGGTCTAGTATAGAATGCTTTGACTCTGAGGTTCAGTATGGAGTCATCAATTAACTTATTTTTTTCCAAAGTCTCAAAAAATAGACAACTAATATTTATAAATAAAAGTAAAAGATAATTTCCAAAAACAGATCATGCCAAATCTTATAGATAATAGAAAAAGAAGAAATACTTCAAAATCATTCTACTTAATCTGGATACACCTGATATTAAAATTGGAGAAAACATATTATTATAAAGGGGAAATTACAAACATATTTCACTTATAAATGGGGATGCAATATCCTAAACAATATATTAACAAGTTGAATTAAAAATTAATGTTTAACTAATGTACTTTGGTCAAAATTAAATCCAATTTATGTGAGAATTAGTCACTATTTTCTTTTCCTTTTTTTTTTTCTTAGTTTAGAAGAAGTTTGTTCTTTAGTTTGTTCTTTTTTATTGATGTTAGTTTTCCATTGAGATAAGATGCCACGGTTTTTTCATTCTCTTGTTCATGGGCATTTGTATCGTTTCTAGTTGTTGGCTGTCATGACCACTGCTGCTGTGAACACTTGTGTGCCGATCTCTGTGTGGACATGTGTTAAGGTTGAATTTGCATATCTTCTGAGTCACAGTGTTGCCACGCATTTAAAAGGATTAGCAGAAATGGCTGAACAGTTTTCCAAAGTGGTGGTTCCATTTTATACACCTCCATCAATGTATGAAAGTGTCACTTACTAAGAGTATATTGAGATTATTTTTTCCAGCCTCTGTTTAATTTACTAAGAAACTTCTTTGGAATTTTGACTTTTTCCATTTAAAAGAAACAGTTGTTTATGCAAGGGATTGTTTTACAGATTCTTAATACAGTAGCTATATACATACATGCACACCTTATCACATATATGTATATATCTGTACTTAAGTGAATACTGTCTTAAAATACATTTTTGTATTGGTATATAACAAATGACCAAAGACTTGGTGGTTTAAACATCACCCATTTCTGGTCTCACAGTGTCTGGGACCTCTGCTCAAGGTTGGGAACATGATGTCAGCTGACACTGAGCTCCTCTGAGGCTCAGGCCCTCTTCCAAGCTCATTCAGTCAGAGATCAGTTCCTTATAGTCACAGGACTGAGGCCCTCAGGTCCTAGAGGCTTTCAACACTCCTACCGTGTGGCCCTCTCCATATTGTACAGTTTGCATCTTCAAGGCCTGCAGGAGAGCATCTGCTGTAGCTTCAGAATTTTTCTGACTTTCCATCTCTGAAAAAGGGCTTTATTGAGCAGTCTATGCCTACCTCCATCCCAAAGGAGTACACATCAGGGGATGTGATTGTAGAATTCTTTCTACCTCAAAAGAGAGGATTATAACAGACAGTGGGCTGGCTGTTTCACTATTGAAAGTATTTTGTGTGATTTTTCTGCTTGGCATTTTTACTTTTAGTTAATTTCTATTCTTCATATTAGAATATGTCCCACTTATTGAGTGCCTGACAAGTAGAGTGACCAACTGTCCTGATTTCCTGGGATGTAGGACTGTCAGTGTAAAGCTGGTTGGTCATCCTACTCCACAGTGCCCAATGGGATGTCAGGTGTCTTCCAACCTTAATTACAGAAGACTCATGGGATGGTATCAATATTTCCATTTTACAGGTAAGAAAATTCAGGCTTACAGATATTAAACAATTTGTCTAAATTCATGGAATTTGTATAGAGAAGAGCTGGAGTGCTACTATTTTCCTTCAGCTTGCCTTTATGTTCTTAAAACTTGTGTTAAATGCCAGTCCACGATCCCTTGTCTATAACTGTGAGATCTGAGGGCTCTAAAAACAGGAAGTTTTTGTATACCCCATTTAATGGCAAGACTTGAGCACACTGATAGGAAGTGAGTAGTTGTCTTTGTCCTGTCACTTCAGCTGCAGAAATCCTTAGTAGTACTATGAGGGCGTGAGATAACTAATGGGATTTGCCATATATTACTTTTCTAAAATTTTTAAAATTCTGAATTTTAAAACTTATCTGTTTGCAAGATTTCTTTTTTTTTTTTTTTTTGAGACAGTCTTACTATGTCGCCCTCAGTAGAGTTCTATGATGTCACAGCTCACAGCAACCTCGAACTTTTGGGCTTAAGCGATTCTCCTGCCTCAGGCTCCCAAGTAGCCCACCACAACATGCGGCTATTTTTTTTTTTTTGGTTGTAGTTGTCACCTGTCAGCTCCAGTGCATGTGGCTGATATCCTAGCCGCTGAGCTACAGGCATGGAGCCTGTTTACAAGGGTTTTTGAATCAGGGATTGTGAACTTGTATCTTCATTTAAAGAAATCATGAAAAAAACAACAACAACCAGGTTTTATTTTTATTTTTGTATTTCCAGGAAGCATAACACTAATTCATCATTGTTTGTTGATTAGTTATCTTGTCTTACTCCCCTTCTACCACAGTGAGCAAAAAATTCTTTGTCTTCACTAGACATGCCTTAAGAAGTCTGTTGAAGAAACTGTTGCTGCAAGATTTTTTTTTTATAATCCCAATTCTTTTTTTATTTTTATTTTTTTAAATTAAATCATAGCTGTATACATTAATGCAATCATGGGGTACAATGTGCTGGTTTTATATACAATTTGAAATATTTTCATCAAACTGGTTAACATAGCTTTCATGGCATTTTCTTAGTTATTGTGTTGAGACCTTTATATTCTACCTTTAGTAAATTTCACATGTGCCATTGTAAGATGCACTATAGGTGTAATCCCACCAATCACCTTCACTCCACCCATCCTCCCCCCCTCCCCATATTCTTGGGCTATAATTGGGTTATAGCTTTCATAAGCTATACATTAGTTTCAGAGTAGGGCTGAGTATATTGGATACTTTTTCTTCCATTCTTGAGATACTTTGCTAAGAAGAATATCTTCCAGCTCCATCCATGTAAACATGAAAGGTAAAGTCTCCATCTTTCTTTAAGGCTGCATAATAATACATGGTGTACATATACCACAATTTATTAATCCATTCGTGGGTCGATGGGTACTTGGGCTTCTTCCATGACTTAGCGATTATAAATTGGGCTGCAATAAACATTCTGTTACAAATATCTTTGTTATAGTATGATTTTTGGTCTTCTGGATATATACCTAGTAGAGGAATTGTAGGATTGAATGGAAGGTCTATTTTTAGATCTCTAAGTGTTCTCTGAACATCTTTCTAAAAGTTTACAGTGTAGAAGTGGTCCCTTTTTGAATATATGTAATATTTCTGCGCAAAGAACATAACCAAATTACAGATGTCAGATCTAGTAATCTGGTAATCTCACAACTTGAATAAAAAGAAAAAAAAAAGCTGAATGAAAGATCATTTATTTACAGCTAATATGGAAAACCTGTTTTATGTCGTATTTAACAAACATCACTTCTTAATATTTTTGAAATTTTAAGTTTATTCACTTAGATAAATTGCATCTGAAAGTAAATATTGTTATGTTTGTGTCTAGCCTTTTAGACTAATTTGCCATTCTTATGTGTTCTTTTGTTAGAAATTTGTAACAAAATGGTGTCAGCTGTGTTTGCTACCGTGAAATATATAGCAGGCATAGTCTTAATCTGCAAGAAATACCTTTACATTTGATCAATATGCCAATGGTTCTAGTCAGATGGTCAAAAAAGGGCACCTTGAATGCATCGTTCATAAAAGCAAGAAAGAACCGTTATCACAAAAGATAAGTAATTGATAAAACTAACTTTTCCCAAATCAACTTTACATGGCTGTTGTAACCAGAAAAAAAATACCCTTTTGCCAGTACCTTTTCTGAAACCTTTGGTGGCAGTGTTGTGGGAGAGGGGTAGGTGTGTATTTACCTACTGAAACTGCTAGGAGGAGTCTTCCTGGCTGGCTGAAAAAGGTGGTTTCTTTTTTGTCCTTTTACTGTAAAGTTTGGCAATAATTTAGTCATGTACTAAAGATGAGTCTTTTCTTTTGAAAGGGTCTTCAACAGGTGATGTATGTCACACAAGTGGATATTATTTTTCAGAAAATAATTGGGAATGTTTTTCTTTTAGAAAATAATTTCTTACAGATGTCATACAAATTAGTCAAGGTTAGTAGTGATTTTTATTTAAGGTGATTTTCTTGACTTAAGAGTAGATAGTCAGTGTGTGTTTGGAATTAGTTTCATTATAGGACAAATTGCCATGGCAGCGATCTCACTGAAATTGTTGGATTTGGTTATGGCTCCTCGGAGATGCTTTATTTGATCTCCCTTGCCCCTTTATGCACCAAACAGCCTGTGATAATGCTTCACTGTGGTTACCTGCCTACATGGTTCGGGAAAACTTACTGGAAAACCTGTCGGTTCTTTCAGTCTTAACTTCCTTACCTTCATTGTTTCGAGTGTTCTGCATGCTTGTAGTCCTAGCTGCTCAGGAGGCTGAGACAGGAGAATCGCTTGAGTCTAGGAGTTCTGGGCTGTAGTGTGCTGTGCCGGTTGGGTGTCTGCACTAAGTTTGGCGTCAATATGGTGACCTCCTGGGAGTTAGGGGGCCACCGGGTTACTAAGGAGGGGGGAACTGGCCCAGGTCAGAAATGGAGCAGGTCAAAGCTCCCATGTTGATCAGTAGTGGGATCACGTCTGTGAATAGCCACTGCACTCCAGCCTGGGCAACATAGTGAGACCCTGTCTCTTAAAAAAGTTAATAAATACATTTTTTTTTCGTTAATGCTTTGGCTTCCGTCAGTGTGGTTTCTTTTCTCTGCCACTCCACTGAGATGGTTGTATTTCCAGTGACCTCACATTGCTAAACCCTTGAGTCTCTACTGCACTGATGTCTTGGTGACTTCAGTAGAGTTGAAATGTCCTCTCTCACTGGGACACCAAGTTATCCTGGTTTTCCTGTATCTTCTGGCTTCTACTCTCCACCTTTCTTTGCCAGGTCTGGCTTTTCAGACCTCATTTCTAAACGTGAGAGGGGACCAGGCATATGTGTTTTCCTAGATTATCTCTGTAAATTGGCTTTAAACTCACCTATGTGCTGACGACTCCCAAATTTGTATCTGTCTGCCATCTCCCTCTAGTTCTGGACTCCATTCTCTAGCTTAATATATAAGATGCAACGGTGGACAGTCAGTAGGCCTCTCAGACTGAAGGTCCCCCAGGCAGAACAGAGCTCATTTCCCCCGTCCTTCACGGCTAAGCCCGTCTTGCCTTTTGTCTTCTCCATTTCAGTAGACAGCCCCATTTAGTCAAGTGCACTGCTCAGAAGTCTCCCAGTGTTCCCCTTGTCCCCAGATAAACTTAATTAGCGAGGCTTCCTGCTGTATCTGACCTTGGAATCAGATGTGAAGCAGGCCCACTGTTCTCCTATACCGCCATCCTCACGTATCACTTCGCTTAAACTCTACCACTTACCATTGGGGAGGACTTGACTTAATAATGTATATTTAGTTGAAGTGTTATAAAAATATTCTAAAAAATTTACTTCTGAGGTACTTATCTTTTCTCTTTCCTAGAAACACTATATGACATGTATTACAGTTCCAGAAAGAAGGGGAATTTGTAGATTACCAGAATGATTTCTCCTGTAGTTGAATCTTAGGTTTACATTGTGCTGTGAGGTGGGGCTGAAGACCCTCCTGCTACTTTTCTCTGGCTAGTCCTCCTTTTGAGAAGACCCAGAGCCACTGTGGACTGCTGAGTGTCTGCTTCATCATGTGTAATGTTGACCAGCTTCCTTAAACTTATTTAATTAAAAAAAATTAAAAATTAAAAAGAAAGGGGGGGAGGAGGGAAAGAAGGAAGGAAAGGACACTTTGTTTGAATGTAAGTGTGTAGCTTTTTCAGTTTGGATCCTTTTACTTAGTAATACAAATTTAAGTTTCCCCCATGTCTTTTCTTGGCTTGATAGCTCATTTCTTTTCAGTACTGAATAAAATTCTACTGAGTAAAAGAAAAAAAAAAATCTTAGCAGAGATTTGAAAACGTTTGATTTGCAAACATTTATATAGTATTTAACATAATTAACAATCTATACATTAATTCTAATGTGAAAATTCAGCTTGTTTTGGATTTAAATCAGTGAAAAGTCACTGCAAATCTTTTATCTTATAAATTCTTCCTAGGAAGTGATTTTTAGTAATTTGTGATTATCCCCTTTGGTATTCTAATGATGGATGTAATGGAGGGCTGGCTGGCTTACTCCTTCTGTGATGGCCTATTCTTTCAACTTTTCTGTTCTGGTTTTTCCGTATCTTCATTCCAAGAAGTTCTAGTTCTGCCACTTAACTAGTAGTGTGTTCCTTTCTAAGTCATTCAGTTAATTAGTTTACTCATGGTAAAACTGAAATAATAATTCTTTTCTTTCAGAGTTGTGAGAATTGAGAGATAGTAAGTAAATGAAGAGATTAGAGTACACTCCATACTCTATATTCTTTTTTTTAACATCTTTTTTTGTTGTTGTTTGTTTTGAGAAAGAGTCTTAATTGTCCCACTCCATAGAGGGCCATAGCAACCTCAAACTCTTGGGCTTGAGTGATCCTCTTGCCTCAGCCTCCCAAGTAGCTAGGGCTACAGGTGCCCCCAACAATGCCTGCCTAGTTTCAGAGACACGGTTTCTCTTTTGCTCAAGCTACTCTTGAACTCCTGAGCTCAGGCGGTCTACCCACCTTGGCCTCCCAAAGTGCTAGGATTACAAGCGTGAGTCACCGCACCTGGCCGTTTAACAGCCATTACTGTATTTTTAGTTATGAATTTTCCACTTGTTTTTATGGCTAATGATATTACCACAATTTACTTTATCATTCCTCTATTAGTATTTAATAATTAGGTTGTTTTTCAATATTTCTTTTTTTTTCTCTATTAAAATTTCAGATTATTAGGGGATACACTTTTTTTTAAATTTCAGATTATGTAAAGGTACATACATTTAGGTTATGTTGTGTGCATGGTACACATGTTCTGTTTGTTTTTTGCACAAATTGAGTCAAGGTTATAAGTGTACTCCCCACTCATTGTGCACTGTACCCAGTTACTTAACTATCTTCGTATTTTCCAGTCCTGCGAGCCCACCCACTACTTGTACCTGCAAATTCAGTTACTTTTTTGACTTGCAAGGCCAGAGACAGTGCTACTTGATTTTTGTTTCTCAGTTTAGATTAGAAAATACATACATGTTGAGCAGATGTTTATCGCATCCCTGCTGTGTGGTAGGTGCTGTATGTGCTTGCCAGTGTGGGGCAAGAGAAATCCCAGGTCATACCTCAGGGAATCTCCAGTCTAGCAGTGAAGGTGAGGTCTGTACTTCAGTTTCCTGTTTGCCTTTCATTTTGGTACAGAAAGAAAGCTTTGGGCTATTCAGGGAATTAAGGTTGTGGCTTACCAGAGATTTTGTGGTGAAGATGACCTTCTGTGGGCCTTTAGAAATTGTTAGAATTTAGAGTTTTTGTCAGTGATGCAAGAAGATTAAGCCACCACATTCAGGCTTCAGAGAAACATTTCTCTCTCCTGTGTGATGTGAAGGGTGCTGTGTTCCCCAGCCCATCCTGAGTGTGTGGCTGTGTTCACCTTGTCAAATCAAGTTCCCGGCGTCCGCAGGAGAATGCTGTAGGAGCCTGGTTGACAAGGAAAAGGACCTGTACCTTTGTGCTTGCCCTGGAACAAAATTGTCCTTGTTGGACAGGCAGTAATGTTCTTTGCACATTTCAACTGTACTATGAAATGTTTGTGGTTTGAAACGGGAGTTTTTATCTGTTCAAGATTAATTTAAATGGTAAATGGCTCAACCAGGGTGCTGCCTTTATAATTTGATTTATGCAGATGCTCAGATATGACTGTTTCTGTGCTTAATGTATTCAGCATGTGGTTGTAATCTAGTTTGAAAAGTTATATAAGGTTACAAATGACTTTTACTTTTTTTTTTTTTTTAGACAGTCTCAAGCTGTCACCATGGGTAGAGTGCTGTGGTGTCACACCTCACAGCAGCCTCCAACTCTTGGACTCAAGTGATCCTCTTGCCTCAATCAAAAAAAAAAAAAAAGTTATATAATTATATAATCATGTGTTCTTGGCCTATTAAAGATAATATATGTGATAATATTAGTGACTTTACTTACTTTTTGTGGCCCTTCTGGTAAAGCATCCATCTTTATTTATGTGACCACATCTTAGCATGTTAGGTGACCATGCCTGTCTGGTTTTCTTTGTAGGCATTACCTTTAAGTATTCATTTTAGGAGGTCCACCCCACTCAGTTACATTGAATCTAGAGAGAGGATGTAGTCGGTGGAGAAAAACCCTCAGCAATGGGATGTGAGTAGCTCATGGCTACCTTGTTGTGGCCTTTGGTGATATGATCAACAATTTTCAGATCTGTGTAGTAAATGAGGTATGAATTGCAAACCATAACCTCCTTCCTAGACGGTAGGTCATCACCTAACATCATCAGTAAGTTCTTAGAGACTGGGGTTCCAAGCAAAATGATGAACTGCATAATGAAACCAGTTTTACTACAGGCTAAGTATAATAATAGTAGAGTTACTATAGCATACAGTCTTTTGTTTCACTTAAAAGTTGAAGTTTCCAAGAGCCTCTCAATCATACTAACTGAGGGCTTACTGTAGCCTTTGCAGATAAACCTACTGTATTGAGTGAAATGTATAATGCCAACTTACTTAGTTTTATATCCTGGAGAGAAATTTAAACAAATAAAATGCACCTGGAATTTGGTGGATATTCCATTTTATCTGCCAACTTTATTATGAAAGATTTCCAAAGTAGGAAAAACTGAATGAAAGGATCTTCATAGTGAGACTGAGAGAGTGAAGCAGTATATGAATGAAGTAAAGTAGATCTTTCAGAAGTATATTTTTAAACTCACTGAATATAGCCATAGTAACTTCATTTCCCTGGCAAGTCTGTCTACTTTTTTTAGACCAGGCATGAAGAAATGGGTGGTAGCTGTTGCACTGGGCCAATCTACGGAGCTTTGTAATAGGTTGGAGGATGGAGCATCGTGAGCCAGCATGGTTAGTGAAGCTTCAGGGGGCAGTCAGGGCATGAGCTGGACTGTGAAAGTTCATTTTGGTTCCATAACCATTTAAACACCCGTGCCAGGCTTGCCATTGCTGGGCTTTGGCTCTCCAGTAATGAAAAAGAAATTGTTCCTGCCTAGGGACCTCAGCATCAGAGGGCAGATATTATTTGCATGGAAATGATGTTGTTACTGCTGATGATAATTACCATATATATGCGCCCATCATTTTTTAAGAGTCCCATTTTCGTTCATATATGTATATATATATTTTTTATTTGTTTATTTATTTATTTATTATTTTTTAAGAGTCTCATTGTAGCTCACAGCAACCTCAAACTCTTGGGCTCATGCAATCCTCTTGCCTTAGCCTCCCAAGTAGCTGGGACTTATGGCTGCCTGTCACAATGACTGGTTATTTTTTAGAGATGGGTTCTTACTCTTGTTCAGGCTGGTCTGGAACTCCTGACCTCAAGCAGTCCACCTGTCTCAACCTCCCAGAGTACTAGGATTACAGGTGTGAGCCACTGCACCCAGCCTATATGCCCATATTTTTTATTTTTATTATTGTGTTTGCCATTCTCTACAGCTTTGTGTTGTCATTATCATACAGTTGAAGAATCTGAGATTCAGAGATGTTAATGGAAATTGTCCCAGGTTGCAGAGTTAGATGATGGTAGACTTAGAATTTTAATTCATGACCTTATGTTTTCTCCTTTGTATGACATTGCTTCAAGAAGATGAAGCAGAGAAACAAGAGTTGTGAATGACAGTGGCATGTGTTTTGGATATGGAGGAGTTTGGCAAAGTCCTGGAGAGTAGTGGAAGGCAAAGTTGCTTGGGGAGGTGGGACCAGACATAAACAATAATGACAAAAATAATAGTAATAAATGTTTTGGGGATGAAAGAAGGTTTGAGTTGTATTCCAACCATTAGAATACTATCACATTTAAATAGAATGTGTTGAAAAAAGCAAACGACAGTATAAAAATTATTGTTTGGTTCAGTGGATTTATCAGCCAATGAACGTAACTGAGAGTTGATAGCATTGTTTATATTTAATTAATAATGGTCTTCAAGAAGTAGCAACTAAACATCAGTCACCAGATTGTGATAATGTATGAGTGAGCCTAACTACTTAAGTGGAGCCAATTATTATAGACTGATGGTATTCGAGGAATAGCTCTTCTAAATGTGTATTATGAATTCTCATTTTGAACAAGGAACTTTTCTAACAAGGAGGTAGAAGTGGGACTATTGCTTTATATTTAAATCCGAATTCATTTCACCTAAAAACTCCATAGTGTGGATTACTTTTAATATTTTTACAGTAATACTTAACACATGGGTAAATGCTTATAATGAAAAATAGACACATTCTAACTTCTGTCTTCTTCCTACCTACCTCTTGTCCTGGCTACTCACCAAAAGCTCATATCTTAGATGAACTAGTTTTAGGATTTTGTCTGTTGACTTCATTCCCATTTTGGTAGATAGAGAGTTAATTCTCTTCTTTTTCTTCTTCTTCACTCAGCCCAGCTTTGTCCTACTACCTAGACATCTCAATTTTGCTTTATCACAATAATTGGTTAGATTATTACTCAATGTTTACCTTATTTAAACTATGTCACTATTGTTCTCAGATGACCCAGATTGTTTCCTTTATTATACAGTCTTTATTCTTCTTCTTATAATAAAAGTTATCTTTTTCACCACTGTTCAGTTTCTTTTTCTCTTGCAAAGTTTTCCTATGTCTTCATTGTAGTTCTACACATTCAAATCAATTTGATGGTCTATTAGTTCTATTTTTAATTTTTTTTTTTTTTTCTGGAAGCCTCCATCTGGGAGTCCTTTTTCCTCTTACTGCTCTCCACATTGGTTGTTCAGTGGGCCTGCTGCCCAGATGATTTCCTGAACTTACTTTTACCATCATCTTATGAATTCCATTTGTCCCTTGTTTATGCAGTATCACCTGTTTTTTTGGAACTCATGTCTTTGTCTTTCTTGGTTTAACTCCTTTTTGTTGCAGCGTAATCACCAAGGAAAAAATTGTAAGCCATGTGTTTTAAGACTTTATATTTCCAAAAATAATCGTAATTCTGCCTTTACTCTTTATTTATTTATTTATTTATTTTTTTATTTTTTTTATTGTGAGAGAAGGGGCGGGGAAAGAAGGCGGGGGAAGAGGTGCGTGACAGGGTCGGGCCAGTGGCATGGTACCACATTGGCTGTATCTAGGTAGAGGCAGTTTCAGGCCGGGCCTTGCTGAGTCGT